>CM077449.1:2756172-2913672 GCA_039654765.1 Mylopharyngodon piceus
CCAAGGGAGGCAATTCATTTCAATACAGGTTGCAAATACTTTAAGCTTAAATATACATCACATAACACACACATTTTGTGCAAAACTGTCAGTTTTTAAACATTTTAACTGTTTACCAATACATTTCAGTATTAAATGAATTTTAAGTCTAATAATCATTTCTTTCTTATTTAAAAAATCATTTCTATCTTGTCACAGTGAAATTGTGAGATTGCCTTATCTCAAATCACATATCTCAAAGTCTCCATGAAATAAAAATTGACCTTTTATTTCTTTTATGGACTCGTCGTCGGCATCCTTCCATCTTCGGGAGACGATGGTGTAGCTTCCAGTTTGGTGATTTTTCTGTCTGCACCTTCATGAGTGGCTATAAAGCCTGACTCTTGAATGGCAATCTCTACTGCATTTTTTGCAGGTGAACGACGATGCCTGCTGAGGCTGCAGTTGCCTTTCATTCCTCTTGGCTCTCTTTGTGGCAAGATTTTTATTCCTGGTTTCCTCAGCTTTCTGTACGCCTTATCTGACAACAAAATGCCAGGCGCAGCAGTCTTCTGCACAACTCTCCCACGTGCCAGTGTTGATGCTTGGGGGTGGGGGATTATTAAAAAGTTGAGTAGTTTGCATCACTAGATAGTCTGTTACTGTCTGTCACTCAACATTTCTATCGTAAAACAGTTGTCTAATACTTACATCTACCTGCATCTTTCCACAAACTCTTGTTGCGTTGTGACAGTGACATTAAAGGGATAGTTCACCCAAAAATGAAAATTTGATGTTTATCTGCTTACCCCCAGTGCATCCAAGATGTAGGTGACTTTGTTTCTTCAGTAGAACACAAATGATGATTTTTAACTCCAACCGTTGCGGTCTCTCAGCCTTATAATGCGTGTCAATGGGAACTTCGTCTATAAGAGTAAATAAAACTTGCTTAGACAAATCCAAATTAAACCCTGCGGCTCGTGACGACACATTGATGTCCTAAGACATGAAACGATCAGTTTGTGCAAGAAACCGAACAGTATTTATATCATTTTTTTACCTCTAAAACACCATGTCCAACTGCGTTCAGCATTCACTTAGTGAGGTCTGATCGCGCTCTGACAACGGAAGTGATGTCTCGCGCTTATACTTCAATGAGTGCGAGACATCACTTCCGTTGGATGCACTGGGGGTAAGCAGATAAACATCCAATTTTTTTTATTTTTGGGTGAACTATCCCTTTAAGACAGCAAGACCCACCTTCTTTGATTTGATTGGCCATCTCGATCATTTTGACAAGTTAGAGGCAGAGCAGCCTAAAAGTTTAAAGGTGGGGTAAGTAGTTTTTCAAAAATGCTGTTGGACATTGTTGATATTTGAAATCAACCCAAACAAACCCACCCCTCTCTTCATTGCTCCGCCTCCAAAACTCACCCTCCAATCCTAAACACCCTGCTCCGAGTCGGTCTCGAGCCCCGGCCCGTTCGCTGCTGGCAGACGAGGCGAGGCAATGTCCGTTTATCATAGCTGACGCACAACAAAATGCTTCACGAAAAATAAAGCGCAGATTATGAACGAACGACAAGGAAGCACAAAAAATGAACGTACAGTATACAAGAGTAAATACAAACAAGAGTTCGTTGTTAGTTGCCAACAGCACAGCAGCTCCAGACAATCATTGACACTCAAACCCAGTGTTACTCACGTGTGAAGCGGAATCAAAGCAGCCTCCGCGTCCTTCCCGCTTAGCTCCCTCTAGTGCTGGAAAGCTTTTGTAATATTAACTCGGGTCCTAAAGTGCTTGCCCAGTCATAAACCTTCATTCCAGTGATATTCTTTTGAGCTCTTTTGTATTGTCTCATCTCTCTTTCTGCAGTTTTTGCTTGTTCTCTCTCCTCGACCGTCATACGCCCCCTAATGCTGATTGGTTACACATTTGTTGTTGGTGTCAGCCCGACTAACTTCCAAACAATGTTTTTGAAAAACTACTTACCCCACCTTTAACCCCCTGGAGTTGGAGGTATCACCGGTGATACCACCTCAGTTTTTTTCTTACCAGTGTGAAAGAGACTCAAAATACTCTGTCAATTTTGCACATACAATTAAGAGTTATACACCATTTTAATCTGTGAAATATCTTCTTTTATTTGTGTACACTCAGAGTAAAAACAAAATGATGTGCTTTTTGCAAAATAAAGAAAACATGATGCGTGATCTGTCGTCTCCCTCTGAACGAAGTCCAATCTGATAGTTCTCAGAAAATGAAATGTAACTTAGTGAATACTAATCACAAAAAAAATTAGACTTATGTCTAAAGAAACGTTGAAATGTGAGGTTTTAAATCGTGTAGGTCAAATCTAAAACAAATATTCTCTGTTTATGTAATCTGTATGAAAACAGAGCCATGTCAAACGCCCGTGATTCAGCTCATTATCCGCTAATGCGGCCACGCCCACGGAGCGAGCGCTATTCAGACGCAAATTCTGAGGCAATACATGTATACATCATCGCAATCGTGTATTTATTATCTTTAAAAGTGTTTATCTGCATGTTATAGCGATCTCTGGAAGCCTCTGTTAGTTCCTGGAATGTCACATGACCTGTTCTTCTTTAGAGTAATTTGTGGACTAAATGTGCACAGAGCGCCCTCCGGCTGCAAGTATGAATTGAAAACACAGTATCCAGCGCTCATAGTGATGACAATAAATACTGAATAAATATTACTCCTCTGTATAGAAAATTGACAAACATATGAGAATCCATCAATATTTCTCCAAATTTTCAATCTATAAAGCATATTAAGAAATTACGGTCAATATTTAAGAGTAAAACAGAGGTCAAAATGTGAAGCTTGAGTCTTAGATCTTTTTAATGATTTATAGTTTGTCAACTGCACATTAACATTTAGGCTATATATTATAACAAATATAGTAGCCTATATGAAATGCCATAGAGGTAGGAATGTTCAGACGCTTGGCATCACAGAAATACATTATATTTTATAGTATATTAAAATAGAAAACCATTATTTGGTTAGAGACTTAAGACTTTTTAAAAAAAAAAATGTGTCCAATCTTTTGACTGGTAATGTAATTTAACATAGGCCTATACAAAATTTTCTTCACATGATGTGCAATAATACATGCATGCATGAGCTCAGAAAAATCATGTTTTTTTTGTAAAGAGTGGAATTTAATCCTGTTATCAGCTTGATCACAGAGGGTTTTTTCACATTAATATGCAGGTCATTAGAGGTCATTATGCGAATCTTTTGTCTTCTCAGGTGTGAATCACAGCATTATTCATGATGATTCACACCTCCACGCATACTGTGTTTCTTGACAAAAAGTGTCTTACAAAAACTAAATAAATATATTGTTTTTTATGAACGAGTAGGCAGGATAATTTTTAAATAATTTTGAAGCAAAAACTCTAGTCTACAACCTCCAATACCCCGAAATCTTGTAAACACAGATTTAATACTTTTTTTGGCCTTATTTCAGTGACTTAAGTTTTTTGTTTTTTCAATAACCACGCATAAACGTTATTCCTTAAAAACAAACATGTACATACATGTTCCTCACATAATATTGTAGCCTAGTTCGTGCTGAATACAGTGTAATGACACTTTTGTCATTAATATGTTTATGAACTGAAAAAAGCACAAATGTCAGGGCATGTCAAAACTTCTCAGGGCCCCAAAAATCCTCAAACCCCAGAGAGTTAATCAGCCTAAAAATGTACCTTTTAAAACTTTTTGTCATCCTAACAGCAAAAAAGCTTTACTCATTCATATCATTGATAAGACAAATAAAATTAGAAAATATGACTTCAATTTATGTTTTTATTTTTATTTTTTTTAAATTCATAGTTCAGACAAAATCATTGGCTCTGGTCTGCACCAAACCCCCCGCCTATGTGTTTATTATGAATGATTTATGATTTATCCATCTGCCCTCGTAATTTTAAACCAAATAATATCCCCTCCCTCTTGCAGCTAATCTCTTCTCTGATGACATGTTTACTGGCATGAGGGCGGGACAACCTGTCAATCACATGAGATCACAGCAATAGCAAACCACAGCCATCCAACGATCAAATCAATTCCAGGACAAAATCAAGTCCTGCCCAACATTTTTTTCTTGTTCAACAAGTCACTTCACTATATACATCACAATAGAGATGAAAAGACTAACATTTCATGCCGACTTTAAAAGAGTGTCTGAAGCGTGCCTGTGATGCCTGTGGAAGCAGCTCACTAATCAGAACGCAGCTCTTGTTTTAGTTTACAAATGCAAGCGGCACACTCAGTGCAGTACACAGGCAATCATGGGCATCTGTATTCATCTGAAATTTTTTTTTTTTGGAATGTTTAAACAGAACTGGCAAATATGGCCGCATTTGTATTCAAAGCCACAGGTTACCTGCTTCAAGCTACAGTCAAACTGACAGACGAGCCACACTCTGTAAATCAAGGACGTACGACTAAGCGCTGGAGTCTGCTCAGCTTTGATTCACAGTAGTTTCCAGCTGTTCACAAGCCTGAGGATGGGGTGTAGATGTGTGTGACAGATGTGCTAGCAAAAGTATAATGAGCGCACATTTGTACCAATGAACTCGCTGAAACATAATGAGCTTCACTCTAAAACCCCAACAGGTTTTTTTTAGAGTTTCACGAGTTTATACTTATAAAAAAAAAAAAAAAAAAAAATTCAGATAGAGTAAGAGAGTATGCGTATTTGGTGTGCTGTCCGAGGGGAGGGCTCAGAGCTCGTAATTTAGCCTGAACCCAGAGTATCCCTGGCTGGAATAGAAACCAGCTGACGGGCCAAACTATGACGTCAAAGAGACAAAGGTTTGTACATGAAAAGTGGATTCATAAACCAAGTGTGAACACACCACATCATTGGAACATGTGATGTTCAAGCATGAAAGTCTAGATCATGATTCTCTGTGAGATGTCGCCAAACCTTTTTGTTTTTAGGGGAAATTATTATAATTTTAGCCGCAAGCAAATGATCCACATAATAAAAACAGAGATGTCCTTTTTAGCTGGAGAAAAAAAACAAAAAAAAAAACTTTTTTTTTAAATGAAAAGAGAAGAATTAGGGGCAGGACAGTTCACACAGGACATGTCTGAAAGTGGCAATGTCACACACTACACTATTTTGTTTTTAATTGTTTATCTATGTACAATAGACATATACAGTAGACCAAATCCTCTTCCTGGAGATATACCTACCTGCAGAGTTCACATCCAGTCTTGATCCAACACACCCGTCTGTAATTATCAAGTGCTCCTGGAGATCTTAGATTGCTGGTTCAATTGTATCTGATCAGGGATGGAGCTGAACTTTGCAGAAAGGTAGATCTCCAGGATCTGGATTGGGAACAAATGTCATTAGTCGTTGCATTGTCAGGTGTTTTCAAATTTCATCCATTTCAGGAATCTAAAGGCCTGTTCTCACCAACAAATGTTCGGCACAAAAATTCAGTCTGATTTTCACATGTAGTTTGTCTGTTCAGACCAATGCGTAAAAACAGCAGACGGGCTGAATGAAAATGCAAAATCTCTCTCAGACATGGTCACGGTTATAGAAATGCAAAAATTACCCCACTTATGTGCTGCCCAATTTTCTATTTCTGACATTAGCTTGCCACAGAGAAGAAATGAAATCAAATAGTATTTACATGCTTTCAGATAGCTGTTCAGAGTTTTGTATGTGCTAATATCTTTATCAAATAACACAAAGAGTACAGTTATTCACTGTCGCTTAGCAAAATGGTTTAGCTTAGAAAAAGTATGTTTGTGAGCCCCATTTTTTTGTGTTTTCATTTTTATACAGAAAACTAAATATGTAATATGTTGTATTGTTGATGCCAAAGAAAATAGAGTAATAATTGTACTCAAATACTTGATATAATAATAATAATAATAATCATCATCACCATAATCAAAAATATTATATTACAGTAATATACATTATACTGTGCAAATGGAAAAGACTGACACCCAAAAAAGTGTCTTGAGACCCATTTTTAAGAGGTGCATTTTTAAATTAAAACTGTTTGAAATCTGTGTAAATTCTTGGCATTAATCAAAACAGATACACAACAGATTGAAAATGCACAATGATATTCAAATGGAAGTCACTTAAATCATTCCTGATATAACAGTACTTGCTAAAGAAATGCAGACGCTTACCAGTAAAGATGTTGTTTTGATTGCGGTTATGCAGAACTGACCAGAGATTGGGAAAGGAGGTTATGAATGTGATGTCATAGGTGTGCTGGCGAGCCGGAGATGGGGGCGTGATTCCTCTTTCTCATAACTCAAATATTAGTCACGCTATTTTGACCTTTAGACCAACCTATTTGCAAGGAAGTCAAGAGGGAAGGACCACCAGTGGCGGACTGAGACAATAATTAAGGCCGGGAATTTGACTCCATCCCAGGCCACCAGGTGTTGCCGTCACCGCTACCATGATCATGCTAATCTTGTAGGCTAACCTTATTAGTTGATGTAAAAGGTATACTACCAGATGATTTTTCTTTCAAAAACAGCAGAAAGGCTTATTGAAAATGCAAATTCATTCTCTGCCAGCAGGTGGCGCTTTCGGAACGGCATAAATAGTGGTTTCCCTGGTAATGGCTGTACACAAAGCAACGCAGCACCTGATTTTGAAATGCGCAGCGCTCATATTTATTCAATGAAATCATAGCCTTTTGAAGTTTAATCATAAAGCTATATTGCAATTCTTGTCTTTCCGTCCCCAAATTTAAGACCATGAAATGATAAATAAGACTTTCTTGTACCATTCAAGACTTTTTTTGGCCTTAAATTTGATACAACAAAATATAAGAGTTTTTAAGACCTGCAGAAACCCTGTACATTGTAGGCTACACTGTAAAAAAAAAATCCCTGTAAAATTTACGGTAAAAAAACGGCAGCTTGTGGTTGCCAGAACTTGTATATGTTAGCAACATTTTAGGTTTTACGGGACAGCACTTAGTTTACTGTCTATTTTACAGTTCAAAACCGTATAATTTAAAAGTTTATAGTGTAGGGGTTGCACCGACTAGTCGACTTTAATGCTCTGCCATGACACTTTTAGCTTGACGTTGACTAGTCGCTGGTCCTATAGAGGGCGCAACAGCATAAGAAATCTTTGAAGTACACATTTACTCTCCGTTTCCCAAAAAAAAAAGAAAAAAAAAAGCAAAAAAGTCAAATTTGGCACTAGAAAAATACTGTATCCCCATCTCTAAAACAGTGTGCTTGTTGCAACATGCTCTTTTAAAACTTCTATCATTTTATTTTTTTAAAATATTTTGGGAACACCATTAGCTTTCACAAAATGGACTTATTAGGTGATAGCTAGCCATGCTGTAGATGTGTGTGTGTGTGTGTGTGTGTGTGTGTGTGTGTGTGTGTAGGTAATTCTGACCGACCTGTTCCCTTACTGGCGAAAATGGCTGTGATTTTGCAGCACCTTGCTGTGTCTGTGGCCAGAGCTTTTCTCTTTTTTTTTTATCCGCTCCCTTTCTGCTCCTCCTTTGCGTTTACACTCCATTTTTTTGCACGATTCTCGGATATCCAAACAGGCAGTGCATTGCTGACATTGGGTCATGTGGTGGTGTCATTTTCACACCACGATTGCTTGATTCGTAGATTCTGAGAGGTCTGTCAATTCATTCCTAGCTACATATAAGCCTATCCCACGTCAAGCTGACTGCACGGCAGGTCAGAACGACCGTCAGGCCATCGGGAAATGTCCCGGTGCTCCAGATGGCCAGTCCGTCCCTGAGGACCACCTAATGTCCATGTAATAATCCCTCAGAGGTGGAATGAAAATGCCCCTGTTCTGTTTGTGTCCTGTTCACTGCAGAGCTTATGATGCTCGCAAACTTTTCAATCAGACACTCCAGAGAGACAAACTTAAAGCAGTAGTTCACTCTCCCTCACGTCAGTGTACTTTTGGGACTTTTTGTTAAAAACCCTGAAAAGGCTGCTGTTTCCCATACAAAGAAAGAGGCTGATGACCACCACTGTCAAGATCCAAAAAGGACAAAAAAAAAAAAAAAAATCCCATAAAAGTCAATATGACATTTTCATTTTTTTCCTCTTCGAGATGAAACACTACTCGATACAATAACTTGAAATTTACAGTTTAGGTCCAATAACGTGTAATAATTGAGGCTATCTTTAACAAAGACAGCAGTATAAGCTCTCTTATTGAACATTATGAAATATACAATCCAATTTTGAAAGAACACTCTTTTATTGCCAAATTCTCAGCAGCTACATTTTTACATGTCACATTATTGAGCCATTGCAGAAGTTACTTTTCTCACTGACTCCTTATATATAAGGCATAGAAATAATAAAACTACTGATGTTCCCTTAAGATGTATGTATTCATGTATTGTCCTATTGATATAGTTTATCTAATTAAATGTACAGCTTAACAAGGTGGATTCAAATGTTTATATATATTAGGGGTGTAACGGTACACAGAAGTCACGGTTCGGTACGTACCTCAGTTTTGGGGTCACGGTTCAGTACGATTTCGGTACAATAGGAAAAATGGTCACACTTTAGTTTAGGGTCCGCTATTAACTAACAACTATTAACTAACAATTAACTATGACTTGTGCCTCAATAAACCCCTAATTACTGCTTATTAATAGCTAGTAAGGTAGTTGTTAAGTTTAGGTATTGGGTAGGATTATGGGATGTAGAATATGGTCATGTAGAATAAGGCATTAATATCTGCTTTATAAGTACTAATAAACAGCTAATAACCTAGTAATATGCATGTTAATTATCAACTAGTTAATAGTGAGAATTGGACCCTAAATTAAAGTATTACCAGACAAATCCACAATGCTAGGTTTCTTTTATTTTATTTTGAACAGACAGTGGTGCAAATCACAGTTTGTTCCACCTAGTGGCATTTAGTCCCCTAGTTGGTACAGTACAGCCTCCTTTAGCGTATTAAGCACTAAGAAGTAAACAGAATGCATAGGTCTTATTTTTGCAGTGCTGATAAAAAAACAAAAGGTATTTGGTCACAATCAGCTTTGAAACTGAAAAGCATCTTGTGTTATAAAAGTACAAAATAAATAGAGTAATGAAAAATAAAACTTAGGAGTGTTACAATTTTCTCCACTTAAACTACATTTAAACATTCAAAGCTTAAGCCTAACACTCCTATACTTTCTCTTTTGTCCATGAGCGCAGAAAGACACATTCGACACGTGCGCACCATCTAGTGGCGCTGTTCTTCTTCTGCTCTTTTTCCTGTTGTGGCGGTTAGCAAACAGCATTGCATTACCGCATGCCCTCTTCTGGATTGGAGTGTGGATCGCCCGTGATTGACTGTATTCATCGTTTGACTGTATGCACTGTATGCACCGTACGGTTCGGGACGAATACATGTACCATTATGCCCCTAATATAAAAAGATTCTGGGTGGGCAATGCCTTAGACAGCTAGACTTTCTTTGCTTCAATTTGACAACAGATGAGTGGCCATCCACAGGGGGCCAGAGGTGTTTGATGAAGTGAAGGAAGATACCCTCGGGGAGCAGAGGCCAGTGAAAGGACCTTCTTACTCAGTTGTACTTCTTTCCAGCACTTTGGTGTCTAAGAGGCTGAACCTTCTGCTCTCCTCCGAGCTAATGGACACCGAAATAAACTACGCGTCATTAATCAGATGTCTGTCACATTACACCTGCTGTGCTGCTGGAGAGGCACGGCTTCATATGCAGCCCTTTATCTCCCAGACTCCATTTTACTCCACCTAATAGTGTCTCTTTTGTTGAAGTATTTTATTACCTTTTACTTATTCTAATGCCAAAAGTCTTTGAGGCATAAGTTATGTATATTGTGTGTATGATGTTTCGGAAGTTGATAATTGTGTACAAGCTTATTAAGACTTTTTAATGATAGTGGTTCAGCATATCATTTCTGCTAAATAGTTCTTTAATATGTTTTCATCTACGGCTTGCCAGTTTCATTGTAACTTTCTATATCATTGCATGGCACATTGCCCAAGGCCTTGTTCAGACAGACAAGGCCTTGAACCTTTTTTTTTTTTTTTTTTTTTTTTTCTTTTCCTATATCCATTTTTTTTTTGGTAGTCTGAATGGAAAAAAAATCCCATTTTCACAAGCCTTTTGGAGGTGCTTGGAAATGTTTCAAATCAGATTTTTGTTGATTCATCTCTGTCTAAAGGATCAGATCCAATTTTGTTTTTTTTTCGTCATTTGCTGCTCAACAGGATGCTAAGTATTATGACAGGATGACTTTGTTAAAACACTAGCAGAAAGAAACATTGCATTTTGCTGTTGTCCGCAACGAACAATTCCATAGCACATGGTGAATCGACAACCAATGTGGACGTGCCTGTCTGTCTGAACAACGAAAAGCTGGCCATGTATAAGCTTTTAAGAAAAAAATGATTGCTCCTTAGAAATGTGAAGGTATCAAGTTTTCATATCACAATAATTGCTGAAGCTTTTATAGGAATATTCACTATAAAATCAATATCAATAATCAAAATCAATAACTTTTTGAAGAGGACACAAATAATACAGTCAAACTTGTACTTGTAAGGATATATGTGTACAGCCTTACTACTATTATTAGTGTAGCATGGAGACCGTGTCATTATCCTTCTTCTCAAAGTTTCCCTCTGGTTCAATGAAAAAACTGACTAAATTGACCAAAATATTCTTCTTCAAAACCATTTATTTATTTCAATGTTTTGCAAAGTTACGACATTAAACAAGCTAGGTAACGTTATAATCGCTAACATAGGGGACTCATGGAAAAATACATCGGTTATCATCATTTTTTTGTCATGACTAATTTATTAATGACTCGGCATCATCTGTATTAAAGAGAAAAGAATCACTTCATGCAATGTTTAAAGGATTAGATCACTTGTGAATTAAAATTTTCTGATAATTTACCCCCCCCCCCCCCTGTCATCCAAAATTTTCAAAAAGAAATTAAGGTTTTTGAGGAAAACATTCCAGGATTTTTTTCCATATAGTGGACTTCAACAGTTACCAACAGGTTGAAGGTCCAAATTTCAGTTTCAGTGCAGCTTCAAAGGACTCCGCAGTTGTCTCAGACGAGGAATAAGGGTCTTATCTAGCGAAACGATTGGTCATTTTCTAGCTCTGCGATGCGCCATGCATTACGTAATCACGTTGGAAAGGTCACGTGATGTAGGTGGAAGTACCGATCCAGTGTCTACAAAGCAAACATGCAAAGACTAAGTTAAACGGCCTTTACTAAAAAAGGTAAAACAACGATGTTAGACAATTTTGAAGTTGGAGGAGAAAATGAGATGGTTTTTTGCCCTACCGCGGTACTTCCGCCTACGTCACGCGTGACCTTTTCAACGTGATTACGTAATGCGTGGCGCATCGCAGAGCTAGTGCAAGACGAGCATTTGTGTTTAAAAGTATATCATTTAAAAAAAAAAGTAAAAAAAAAAAAAAAAGACCAATCGTTTTTGCTAGATAAGACCCTTATTCCTCGTCTGGGATCGTGTAGAGCCCTTTGAAGCTGCACTGAAACTGACATTTGGACCTTCAGCCCGTTGATAACTGTTGAAGTCCACTATATGGAGAAAAATCCTGGAATGTTTTCCTCAAAAACCTTGATTTCTTTTCGACTGAAGAAAGAAAGACATGAACATCTTCAGATGGGGTAGGTCCTGACCCCCTGGCACACCCCCCTCCCATCTGCGATTAAAAGTTAAAATAAATCTCAAAAAAAAAAAAAAAAAAACTCCACCAGATCCTCAAATAGACTCATATTTTTGCAGACTTGAAATGCTGAGTTTGCAGTCACTGTTTCTATTTATTTATTAATTTTATTTTTTTTTTCCATTTTTGGGGTTGACGTCAGCTTCCACATTGACTGTTAGATTACCTCTACTGCCTGAGAGAAATATAAAAAAAGCAGCTGTTAATTTTAGTGCAGCCTTCTCCATTGAAAGATGAAGGCCACTGCTGCTCTGAGAGAACAGGAGGTGAGCATCACCGTCTGATAGATAAATACGTGTCCTTCCTCTGGAGCCAGAAAATGTACGAAAGTCTTGAATTGTGCTCCTGTGCTCAGCATTACACACTCCAGCATTGTGTACTATTATGAATCATCTGAACAGCTAGGTATGTGCTGTAGTGTGGGTGTACCAATCAATTCAAGGGTTTACTGCAGACGGGAATTCAAAATAATTATCCCGAAATAACTGTGCTCTACTGGACATTAGTCCTAATGAAAGTGACTCTACAGAAATGGTAAACAGCTATTTTTCCTGTGTTACATTAGAACAAATGCTATTGTATGCGGATTGAATATAATCACAAGAATTCTTAAGATTTATTTCATTATTTTTCTGGTTGCTGATTTTCTGTTATGACGGACAGTCGTTTCCATTGGCTTTGGCAGAGCAATCAGGCAGCGGAAATGAAGAGTTGTCGTGTGTTCATTAGAACGCCGGCCGACGTAAAACAACTCTGTCAGCTGTAATGCTCAGAAAGCAGAGACCACAAGCCCAGTCACCTGACATGCCTGATGACCCTGCAAGACGGTTACCAGCACTCAGATCAGATCTGGACTGATGTTCAAGTAGGTCATGAAATCATCTTCTTTTGTGTATGTAACCAATTTTAAGCCAAGACGAATCATCCAGGACTTCAATATTTGTTATTCACGCGTTTCATGAGCAAGCGATAGATGCTGAAATGATGGCTCCCTACTTCCATTTAACATTTTTCACTGTCTGGCCTCATGAGTTCTGATTCCATGGTTTTGTTGAAAACTAACGGCATAAGTGGTTTTACGGTGTTATTTTCCTTTTCAAAGCAAACAGTGAAAGCAAAGTGTTGGGAGATAGGGAGACAGAAGAATCAATAACTTAACTGCACGATCTTGAGATGCTGGCTTATATTTAAAATCAATAGCTCACATGAACAAGTTGACCTGGAATTAATTTTTAAAGGGTACATAACACATACAGTTTTGGCCAATCTCAGGTTAATCTTGAGTACCTATAGAGTAGTATAGCATCCTTCATATCTCCGAAGATTCTTTAGTTTTATCAGATTTATAAAAGAAAGATATGCTGTACCGAGTCTTTCCGAAAACAGCCGCGCTCCTGGAGGCGTGCCGTGGGCGAAGCTAAAGAGTCACTAGCAAACGCAGCTTTTGCATAGCCATAGTCTGCAAGCTATCGATGGTCAGCTAAACAAATGTATTTAAATACACACAATACACCAGGGCTCGTCAGCTGGCGGCCTGCGGGCCAAATCCGGCCCGCGGCACCCCATCTCCCTCCTCCTCTTTTCCTGGCGGTGCGGCTAAATTTGGTTAGATACGTGGCCGCAGTGGCGCCTGCAGCTGTACGGCTATATACGCACTGTTCGTACCATGCACGCTCCTCCGACTGACCTGAGAAACGTTTTCCGTGCGAATATTTCAGCAGTTATTATGTGTGTTCCGTATTTCTGTCGACTGAACCAGCGATACCTATCATTCGTGAATTAATCATTCTTTTGTCTCGATTCTTTCTTTTCCGTGAATTGGCCAAACGCGCTCGCATAACGATCTGAAACAATTTGGATTCGTTCGAATCATCTGAAGTTGTTTCTCGGTCAGTAACAAGAAATACAGAACAAATAGCGCTGTTTTCATGTGTTTCACTAGTTTACTTTGAACTACGCAGCACGGCCCAGTGGATAACGGAACGAAAGCTTAAAGGAACACTCCACTTTTTTTGAAAATAGGCTCATTTTCCAACTCCCCTAGAGTTAAACAGTTGAGTTTTACCGTTTTCGAATCCATTCAGCCGATCTCCGGGTCTGGCGGTATCACTTTTAGCATAGCTTAGCATAGTTCATTGAATCTGATTAGACCGTTAGCATCTCGCTCAAAACTGACCAAAGAGTTTTGATATTTTTCCTATTTAAAACTTGACTCTTGTGTAGTTACATCGTGTACTAAGACCGACGGAAAATGAAAAGTTGTGATTTTCTAGGCCAATATGGCTAGGAACTATACTCTCATTCCGGCGTAATAATCAAGGAACTTTGCTGCCGTACCATGGGTGCAGCAGGCGCAATGATATTACGCAGCGCCTGTGACCCCCTGCTTGCACAGGGAGCGTGCCTTGCAGCCATGGAAACATTTGTGAGAGACGCTGCGTAATATCATTGCACCTACTGCACACATTACGCCGGAATGAGAGTATAGTTCCTAGCCATATCGGCCTAGAAAATCGCAACTTTTAAATTTCCGTCGGTCTTAGTACGCGATGTAACTACAGAAGAGTCAAGTTTTAAATAGGAAAAATATCGAAACTCTTTGGTCATTTTTGAGCGAGATGCTAACGGTCTAATCAGATTCAATGAACTATGCTAAGCTATGCTAAAAGTGGTACCGCCAGACCCGGAGATCGGCTGAATGGATTCGAAAACGGTAAAACTCAACTGTTTAACTCTAGGGGAGTTGGAAAATGAGCCTATTTTCAAAAAAAGTGGAGTGTTCCTTTAAAGGAGCTGCGCATTTATTCTTGTCACCATTATTAAACAGCGTTGCGACATCTAGAAGCGTTTCAATTCGACACACACCTCTCGTTTACAAACTACAAATCACTCGATGATTAAACTAGTTTTAAATCGGATGAAACAGCCTCAACATTCCCAAGAAGACTGATGAGGAAAACAGGAGAAATGTGCCATGGATGAAGACTTTTAAATCCCAAAATCACCACCCTTACAAACATTTACCATGAATGAACTGTAGTAAATTACCATGGTTTGTGGAAATGTGGAATATTTATATTGAAAACTATGTTATAGCCATTTATATTGCAATATATTTATTAGGTGGGTAGGGGAATATATAATTCATGTCTTTGTTAAGGTGTAGTTTGTACCTGTGTTTAGGTGTTTTTTTATAGGCCTATATAACATATCATAATATCAAATAAATCAAATAAATGACAGTGGTAGTGAGTAGCCATGCATGGTTTTACCTGTGGTTACCAAGTCTCACTGTGAGAATATTTTCATTTAAGCCTAATAATTATTAAAATAATTTTTACCAATAAGATTCCCCCCTCAACGCCCACCTCAACTTTTTGATTTGATAATCTGGCCCTCGAATGAAAGTACTTGAAGAGCCCTGCAATACACCATCACATTATCCCTGGATAAGTTTTGATTCACTATACGTTCGTGTTGTTTACATTATATGCGTGCCGATTGCCAACAACACAGACATTTGATGCAGTTTTACTTGCCACCTGCGGTTCCAACTCATGACCGGGATCTTTTATAGCTGTGACCACTCCATCTTTCAGTTTCAAACGATCTGTAAATCCAGCGTCGAACTGGGCCTTGTTTATAAAACCATAAGCCCCGATCCTGAGGGCTCGAGCAACCACGGAAAAACGAGATATTCTCCATTCATTTTAACCAATAAAATATAGATTGCAACTTTCAGACATGACTTTATCCTTATTTTGATAATTAATTTAAGGTGGCTTCTATGGTTATTTTAATGACAAATATCGAGAGCGCATCAGTGTAATGTGTGAGCACAAATCTCTCAGCTCCACTTAATGCTGGGTTCTTTGGGAAGCAAGGTTATCTTTCCCTCACAACCAAAAACACACATCTTTGTCGAGCAAGTCCTGTATTGACGATTTCCGTAACCCGAACGAAGCGTGTTGATGGGCGTGCTCTTGCTCTCGCTCTGGTTGATGTGTGCGCACGCTCTTCCGGGAGAAGTGCCCATACCAGGAATTCCGCCCTTGATTACATAATACAGGGCCGTACTCGAAAAAACTTTCCGAAACTTGTACGAACTCTGAAGGAGTGTATTTGGCACAGAAATACTCCGTCATACGTCCAACTCGTTTTTTGAAACTTTGGCCATGTTTAGCATGAGAATCCATCTCTTTAACAGTGTAAATAAGTCAGAATGCATGAAATAGCATTAGACCCTCCCTTTAAATGAATTTTTTAAAGACACATTTCACTTTAGCAGTTTGTGTGTTTTTGTCTGTTAAGTGTTTAGCATGTAAAGTTTTGTTACTGATCTGCACAACTCTTACAGTGCAGAAGAGAGAGAAGTTCTGTCATTTCTAATGACACTTTTTTTTACTATTAACTTTAATTGCTGGTAAAACTGATTTATATATAAGTTTGGGGTCGGCATGATGTTTTAAATGTTTTAGAAATGTCTTTTTATGTTCACCTATGCTGCATTTATGTGATCAAATTTACAAAAACAGTAATATTTTGAAATATTATTATAACAATTTAAAATAACTTAAATTTTAATATATTTTGAAATGTAATGTATTCCTGTGATGGCAAAGCTGAATTTTCAGCATCATTACTCCAGTCGTCACATGATCCTTCAGAAATTATTCTAATATGCGGATTTGATGCTCAAATTTCTTATGATCAATGTTGAAAACAGTTCAGGAATGCTTAATATTTTTGTGAAAATCATGATACATTTTTTTTTTTTTTCATCATTCGTTGAATAGTGATGAAAATTTGAAAATGAAGAACATTTTTGTAACAATGTAAAAGTCTGTCTCTTTTTAGAAACATCCTTGCTGAATAAAAGTATTTTGGTAACACTTTACAATAAGGTTCATTAGTTAAACATTAGTTAATGTATTAACTAACATGAGCCAACCATAAGCAATACATTTGTTACTGTATTTACTGATCTTCGTTAATGTTAGTTAATGAAAATACACTTGTTTGTTAATGTTAGTTCACAGTGCATGAACTAATGTTAACAAGATTTTAATAATGTATTAGTAAATGTTGAAATTAACATTAACAAAGATTAATAAATGCTGTATAAGTGCAGTTCATTATTAGTTCATGTTAACTAATGTAGTTAACTAATGTTAACTAATGAACCTTATTGTAAAGTGTTACCAGTATTTCTTTAAAAAAAAAAAAACCTTACTGACTCCACATTTGAACATTAGTGTATATAGGCCTGTATATTAGAATAAAATATTATAATAAAATTTAAATAGCATTAATAGTAATTAAAAAGTGATTTGTAGTCATATAATGATTAGTACTAATAGTAGTAGTAAATTGCTTTTGTTCCCATTCAATAAAAGTAATAAACCACTCCAGGCCATGCATCACATTGCTTGAGTGGCTTAGTGCTTTATTAAAATCCTGAGACAACAATGTAGTTGTGATTATCCACAACAAAAGTGGTTTAATGATTTGAGTTATTCCATGTCAGGTGACAGTGCATTCACTGACCTGTAACTGATCTAAATCATGTACTGCTTTGCACTTATTTTATAATCAATATGCTTTTATGAAAGAACACCACTAAATAACCAGTTGTGAGAGTTACTGGTCAGCACCAGGGTCAGAGCTTTAATACCCGCAAGACGATGAAGCAAGAAGACTGTGATTACCTCTGTCACACCTGGAAAAACAAGAGCTGAACCCTTCACAAGGACAACTCACCTCTTCAGAATTGCAGCAGGATTGTAGCTGCAATTTCATTAGTTGCTGGAGGTCAGCGTGCCGCTGGCTGAACTGCGACCCTTAAAATCAAATGCAACACAGTTAGCATCTGTAATCTGTATTTCTGAGTGAAACTGTTTTCAATGATGACAATAGACAAGGCTTGATTGTATCCATTGAGAATTGGCGGGATTCTGAAAAAGGTTTGGAAGCCAAGAGTTAGCGTGACCAGGTTAGCCTGGTTCGCGTGAGCCTGCCACTCCAAGGATAAAAAGTGCAAAGCAAGTTCAGTGTGTTCAGCTGTGTTGTAACCATTATTGCGGATTGTAGACTTATCTAAGCAGGAGCCATGATAAGATGATGCTGAGGCGGAAATAGGGAAAATAGATCTCCTGGAGGTGATGGAATTGGAGGGGGACGTTTCAGATTTATAGATACATATCCAATGGGAATTGAACTAGAAGGGGGAATATGGGAAACAGATGAGAATGCCAGTCTTGACAAGCAGTGCCTTGCTATTTGTGTGTCAGTACAGTTGGCGATGGAAGCGATGTTGCTGCTGATGGCGGCCGGCAGCATCAGAGCAGGTAGTGGCAGAACAGAAGATACGATTAGGGGAAAGAAATGACATTGGCTGATTAAACAAGCAGTACAGGATGCCAGTGTAAATATTAAATGTACCGAATGTCTGTGAGTCTCATGCAACAATCCTCAAAGGCAGAAAAGACAACACAGTGAAAACAAAACTTCAGATAAACAAAAGCACTTGAGGCACAGCAATGAATTTGTACATGAGTGAAATATAAGAGGTGCTTGCCCTGCAAACCCATTTTTTTATGGTGTTGTGGGTGGTTGGCAGAGCAGTCTTATGCATAGGCTTTAATGCACACAAAACTGGATATCACTTTCTCAAGCTAGCAACCTCTAATCTGATTGGCTGGATTTATGAAGTTTCTGAAGATTATCTTGTGTGGAAACAAAATCATGTTTGTAATATGCCAGGGTGATAAAATGAGGAAGAAGATTTGCCAAAGTCTGTGAGGTTAGTGGCATCAATTCTTAGACACTATAAGTTTTTGTTTTAGGAACTTTGTAGCAGGCTGAAGTTCAGTTTAATTAAAATGAGGCTCCATCCATCCATCCATCCATCGGCCAGAATCAGTTGCTACTTGGACCAGACCTCATGCCTTTAGTCTGATTATATGAGACTACTGCTTTGCAACATGAGAGCATTTTGAGTTGTCTCTTTCATGTCAGTATGTGTTAGCACATCGTTTGTCGTTTCTAGGTTGTTCTGTATCCCCCCCGCCCCCAATATGGTATTCTGAACCTTTTCTCCCCTCACACCGACACACACACACGTACGCTCACAGCAGGACTTCAAACTTATAAGTCGTTACTCATCAATAAAGGAGGATTCCCTTGGGCTGTCTCTCCATATCACAACTTCCTGTTTTTTTTGCTATTCCATTCAGTTCATCCCTGAGCATACTGAATTTGATATGGAACACACACACTCTCTAGATTGGCCTCTGTACCACTGCAGAGCTAAAGTCTGATAAGAAGACACTGCCAACCGGACAGATTCAAACCCCACCCTTGCACATGCTCAGCTGGAGATGGCAGAGATGCAAATGAAGCTAATGTCCCCTAAGGCCTTGTCCAATAATCTACATCCATGAAGAGATAATTTCTCCGAGTGCTGCACTCTTACAACTCCTTATTCTGCTGTGCCTTTGATCTTACTGGAGTCTATTACAGCAAATAAACAGTGTCAGAATCCTTACATGAGGATGAAATTGAGCAGAGCATTTATAAAATCAAAAGGACTTGATTATTCAAGGGTCAAGTTAGGCCTTGGATTCAAAAAAAAGAAAAATGGTGTTTGTTTGTCAGTGCATTCTGTTTCTTGTACATACCACTTGCTTAAAAATCATTTCAAGTTCATTACATGGCGTATAATGTTTCCCTCTAGGCAGCCTATTTGCCTAGAGCAGGGGTTCCCAATCCTGTTCCTGGAGATCTACCTTCCTGCAAAGTTCAGCTCCAACCCTGATCAAACACAACTGAGCCAGCTAATTTAGGGCTGTGTTTGAAATCACCCCCTATACCCTCATTCACTGTTGCCTACATTAGTCTACAGGTGCTGGTCATATAATTAGAATATCATCAAAAAGTTGATTTATTTCACTAATTCCATTCAAAAAGTGAAACTTGTATATTATATTCATTCATTACACACAGACTGATATATTTCAAATGTTTATTTCTTTTAATTTTGATGATTATAACTGACAACTAAGGAAAATCCCAAATTCAGTATCTCAGAAAATTAGAATATTACTTAAGACCAATACAAAGAAAGGATTTTTAGAAATCTTGGCCAACTGAAAAGTATGAACATGAAAAGTATGAGCATGTACAGCACTCAATACTTAGTTGGGGCTCCTTTTGCCTGAATTACTGCAGCAATGCGGTGTGGCATGGAGTCGATCAGTCTGTGGCACTGCTCAGGTGTTATAAGAGCCCAGGTTGCTCTGATAGTGGCCTTCAGCTCTTCTGCATTGTTGGGTCTGGCATATCGCATCTTCCTCTTCACAATACCCCATAGATTTTCTATGGGGTTAAGGTCAGGCGAGTTTGCTGGCCAATTAAGAACAGGGATACCATGGTCCTTAAACCAGGTACTGGTAGCTTTGGCACTGTGTGCAGGTGCCAAGTCCTGTTGGAAAATGAAATCTGCATCTCCATAAAGTTGGTCAGCAGCAGGAAGCATGAAGTGCTCTAAAACTTCCTGGTATACGGCTGCGTTGACCTTGGACCTCAGAAAACACAGTGGACCAACACCAGCAGATGACATGGCACCCCAAACCATCACTGACTGTGGAAACTTTACACTGGACCTCAAGCAACGTGGATTGTGTGCCTCTCCTCTCTTCCTCCAGACTCTGGGACCCTGATTTCCAAAGGAAATGCAAAATTTACTTTCATGAGAGAACATAACTTTGGACCACTCAGCAGCAGTCCAGTCCTTTTTGTCTTTAGCCCAGGCGAGACGCTTCTGACGCTGTCTGTTGTTCAAGAGTGGCTTGACACAAGGAATGCGACAGCTGAAACCCATGTCTTGCATACGTCTGTGCGTAGTGGTTCTTGAAGCACTGACTCCAGCTGCAGTCCACTCTTTGTGAATCTCCCCCACATTTTTGAATGGGTTTTGTTTCACAATCCTCTCCAGGGTGCGGTTATCCCTATTGCTTGTACACTTTTTTCTACCACATCTTTTCCTTTCCTTCGCCTCTCTATTAATGTGCTTGGACACAGAGCTCTGTGAACAGCCAGCCTCTTTTGCAATGACTTTTGTGTCTTGCCCTCCTTGTGCAAGGTGTCAATGGTCGTCTTTTGGACAACTGTCAAGTCAGCAGTCTTCCCCATGATTGTGTAGCCTACAGAACTAGACTGAGAGACCATTTAAAGGCCTTTGCAGGTGTTTTGAGTTAATTAGCTGATTAGAGTGTGGCACCAGGTGTCTTCAGTATTGAACCTTTTCACAATATTCTAATTTTCTGAGATACTGAATTTGGGATTTTCCTTAGTTGTCAGTTATCATCAAAATTAAAAGAAATAAACATTTGAAATATATCAGTCTGTGTGTAATGAATGAATATAATATACAAGTTTCACTTTTTGAATGGAATTAGTGAAATAAATCAACTTTTTGATGATATTCTAATTATATGACCAGCACCTGTACTAATATAGTTCATTTGAGGAAGTGAATGAAAACGAGTGAGCGAATTTGGACACTGAGTGCGCTGGAAGGGCTGCCGCTTTTGCATAGTTTGTGCTTGCTGTTTTGAAACATAGCAGACTGGCAGCTCTTGCTGGTAGTAATGAAAAGATTATCTTTGACTCTGTCATGGAAACTATGTATAACCCTCAATTAAACAATTTAATAATTAATGAAAAAGGAATTTATACCTGTATGATATTATGCTGTACCCACATTGGACCAGCGGTTTGGAAAATGGATGGAGGGATGATTCAGCTGCTGGTCAGATGTTGAAGTTCATCCGGTACGCAACTCTCACAGTGCATTATGGGTATTCTAGCCGTTGAGCATACATCAGTTGTACACTCATTATTGCGGTGCATTGTGGGATTGAATGAGTGCACTCGATAACGTCCGTTATGGTTTCAGACACCACTACAAATGGCTGTCCCCTCAAATAGTGCCCTATTTAAGGGTATAGGGGGTGATTTTGGACACAGCCTAGATCTTCAGGAGCACTTTATAATTACAGACAGGTGTGTAGGATCTGAACTCTGCAGGTAGGAAGATCTCCAGGAACCGGATTGAGCGTCCCTGTCTTAAAGCAACATCCTCCACTCGCACCCCGTTCCAGGAAAATCACAAAATAAAATTCATCCGAATGCCCTATTTTTTTTGGCATACATCAATTTCACTTGATTTATTCACAAAAGGTTTTGAACCTGGGGCCTTGCATCAAAATCAGGGCTCTTGACCAACTTGTACTATGACAGTTTGCTGTTTCCTGCTAAAAAAAAGCCTTAAGGCCCGTTCACACCAAGAACCATAACTATAAAGATAACTATAACAATAACTATATCAGCGTCCACACCAGCGGATGATATTGTTCTGTTTATTCTAAGCGAGCTGCTGCTTTAAATGCTCGCTCTTTAAAGCAGTATGGAGTCTGATTGGCTGTCAATGTTTTTATCGTCCATCAACTGGAAAAAAATTATTCTGAAAGTGATTTCAAACTTATCGCTTCTCTGTGCCATTATCGTTATAGTTGTGGTGGGGGACTCTGCTATTCTTTTATATTTAGAATAATTTTTTGAACTATATATTTATGTATAGTTATCATCCTTGGTGTGATGTCCAAGAATGTTCAAAATTCATGATGATAATAAGCAGCAAATCAGCATATTAGAATAATTTCTGAAGGATCATTTCAGGATGATGCTAAAATACCATCACACAAAGAAAGTACATTTTAAAATATATATTAAAATAGAAAACAGTTATTTTAAAATGAAATAATATTTCACAATATTACTGTTTTTACTGTATTTTTGTTCAAATAAAAACCATCTTGATGAGCAGAAGAGACTTCTTTCAAAACATAAAGACCCCAAACGTTATTATGCTGTTTTCTGATTATGCTGTTTGCATTTGTGTAATATTTTATGTGATATTTAATATTTTTTAAATATTAAATAATATTTTCAATTATTTTTTAGCATGCATACAGTGGTTTTAGTATGTTTTTCTGACAGTATGCAAAAGACTTTTTGAGGGTGTATGCGCTGCAGGCTACTTCACAATAACGTTGCAAAATTGTCTCAAAGCCCACAATGATTGCATTCCTAATCTCTTCTACATAATAACTTAATTCCTTGAAGCCAACTGAAATATTTCTCCTGTCAATAAAAGAGGAGACATTTCTTTAAAACGTAATCCCCCACAGAGATGAGAAATCACATTAGGAATTAAAGAAAGCATTTCTAGGCCTGGAAATTTAGACAATTATGCTTAATGGTGCTATGGTCTGTTATGATAATGCTATGAGCTTCAAACAGCTATTACGTACTGATGCTGTCTCAATTTTATTAAGATTTACAGCAATTTTGTGTAATAAAAGGGAACTACATCAACAGTAAAACACAATAGCAGTCTTATTTAGGCAATCAGGTTTAGCAGAAGTATGGGGTACCAGTGTGAAACATTGTAATGGACTGTTTCAAATTGAAAAGTAGAGGCAAGGTCAGCTGTGTCAAAACCGTTATATTGTGAAAATGAAGGCAGAAAATTTAATTTCACTATAAATCCTTTTTGAAGTGGAAATGTTGCATGTGAACTTCCTGTCAGCTAAACTATTCAAGGAAAAGGTCAGAGGAAGTGAACGTGCTCGTATCTTGACAGCAGAGACATACTGCAGCTACAGTTACAACTAATGTCTCTCATTGATGAGCCAAAGCAATTATCATTATTGACAGTGACATGCTATATGTTGTATACTCAGACGTTCATACAAATATTCTTAAGGTCTGGTCACAGTAGCAAAATTTTGTGGGCAACAAAACGTCCATTGTATAGTGTATGTGTATGAAGCACAGAAGTCACTTTCAAACCGAACAGCTTTCTATTGGTAAACGTGTCAAATATGTGTGATCAACTTGTGTTTCTGGATGCAGTCGTTACTTGGCCCCATCTGACAGCCACGATCACTGCCTCACATGTCTGGGCTGTAAGCACACTGAGGTAGCATTCATAGATGAGACATGTACCCACTGGATGACCATTGCGATGTTGAGATAAAGACTCTAATACCTTTAAAGGGATAGTTCACCCAAAAATGAAAATTTGATGTTTATCTGCTTACCCCCAGGGCATCCAAGATGTAGGTGACTTTGTTTCTTCAGTAGGACACAAATGATGATTTTTAACTCCAACCGTTGCAGTCTGTCAGTCGTTTAATGCATGTCAATGGGAACTCCATCTATAAGATTCAAAAAAACATGCACAGACAAATCCAAATTAAACCCTGCGGCTCGTGACGACACATTGATGTCCTAAGACACGAAACGATCGGTTTGTGCGAGAAACCGAACAGTATTTATATCATTTTTACCTCTAATACACCACTATGTCCAACTGCCTTGAGCATCCGGTTGCTCAAGACAGTTGCTCTGATCTTAGGACATCAATGTGTCGTCACGAGCCGCAGGGTTTAATTTGGATTTGTCTGTGCATGTTTTTTTTTTTTGACTCTTATAGATGGAGTTCCCATTGACATGCATTATACGACTGACAGACGGCAACGGTTGGAGTTAAAAATCATCATTTGTGTTCTACTGAAGAAACAAAGTCACCTACATCTTGGATGCCCTGGGGGTAAGCAGATGAACATCAAATTTTCATTTTTGGGTGAACTATCCCTTTAAAAAGGTGGAGTCCCGTCGCCACAACCCCTGTACCACCGCTGAATGGCCGGGTCCCTGTCTCGGCTCCTCGGCATAAAACTTAACTGTGTGAGTGTTACACACTGCCTTATATACCCGTATGGACCCGTACTCTTATTTGTCTTCGTCTCGTATACAATTTATATTCATTTTCATACATACAACCACTGTTATGTAGTTTTTGTTTAAAAAGTTTTATATACACACCAGTGTATTTGGACCACTTGCATTTTCACTGGTGATCACAAACTTTTGGATCCACTGAACATCAACTCAGAAACTATTCCACAGGGTATAGAAAGATGATATCATACCCAGAGACAGAGAATGCGTCCGGACTATGATGGAAGCTGTAATTTTCTCTGCACTTGATACTTGAGAGGGAGGAACCTGCTTCAGTGAGATAATTTAAGTTCCCTTTCCTGAGATTTGATTCTCTCTCTCTTTTTTTAATAAAGCCAGTGATTAATCACCAACAGCTTAAATAACGACACCAGTATTACCTAAGCAGGGGCCGGTGCTGGCTCTGCAAAAACAGCAGTGCCACTGATCAGTCTCTCCCGCCATGTGGAGAGAATGCGAGATTGAGTGGTGTGGACCTCCTCAAAGCCAGTAATCCCTAATGTAGTTTTGCTATTCCTGCCACCCATCCTATCTCACTGGAGCAGACCCCGGCATCTTTGCCTCCTGTTAATGAAATGAAGGGCGAGGTAAAGCCAAGTGTTTAATAGATTCTACCTTCAGGGAAACGAACAAGGCTAGCAACAGAGAACTGCTCTGCTTTTGCTCTGCCCTTTTCTAATAAATCAGCTTTATTACTTTGAAATGGGCCACAGGAAAGTTATTACCCAAAACAACACTTTTGGAAACATAATTTGCCTCTTTAAGGGCACACAATGTTAAATGATTGAGGAGCACAGGTCTAATGTTGAGGAGCACATAGCTAATGTTCTGTTTGTGGAGCAGCTTACATTTCCATAAAAAAAAAAAAAACATCTTGTCCTATTGTTCATCTAAATAAATACTCATTTACACCTAGTATTAACAGCAGTTTCCAGTGATCTAAAGTTGAATATAGGTCGAGAAAATGGGGTTAAAAAGGCTTTGTGTTCATTCAACCACATTCAGAAGCAGATGAAAACATGTGACTAAATAGCATTTGTAGTGTAAACATGAATATATCCTGAAAAACTCCCTACTCACCTTTCACTCAACAATCGTGCTAAAACATTTTTTTCTTGCCAGTGTCATGATCAATTCAGTCCACTTTGATCAAAAGCAGTAAGGATTGTTGTGTTTTGCATAGGGTGTAGGCTAAGCTAGCATGCTATACAATGTTAGCAGTATGCTAAACTAGCACAGTGGCCCTCATTTATCAAACAATCATACGCCAGAAAACTGTGCGTACGCTCGTTTCCACGCAAAATTTGACATTTATCAATATGAGTGTGAGCGGTGGCTATGATCAAATCTCACGTCAGGTCTCAGCTCGTGTACGCACGTTTTTGAGTCAGCGGGAGCTTGCGTGCAGCATAGTAAATCTGGTGGAGAACTGTTATGAGAACATTTAGATTATTTTCCTGACCGACAATCACTCACTAACCGATCATTAACCATTAAACGACACGATTAAAATGTCAAATTAAGATTAAATTAGAATAGATGCGTGTCTTAAAATACCACAAATGATAAATGTTTTTTTTCTTTCCAGGGATTTCGCTTTGGATGCGCAAATGGCAACTTCGACAGAACATAAGGATTCACACATCATGCACCTGCAACGCAGAGAAAAACAGAATAATATGCAAGGAATAAAATAATAGGACTACACAAAATATATATTTCACTGAAATAATTAACAGATTAACAAAACAAAAGAGAAAAACTGTGCATCAAGTAGGGCTAGTACAGTTTATGCTCGCGTTTATTTTATTAAAATATTTATCTTTATTTTATTAAATCCAATTGATCGCTCGGGCGTAGGGCTGTGAATCTTTGGTTAGACAGAGAATCGATTCGATTCACGATTCATAGGTGTTCGATTCGATTCAAGAACGATTTTTGCAAATTCAGAACGATTCGATTTGAGCCGATTCACATTAAAATTCGATGCGATTCGTTTCGGCATTTTTATACGCATTCATTAGGGTTATTGAAATGCTTCCCCCAATTTGTCTTAGTCAGGGTGCGAATTACACAGCGGCCTTCAGGTCAGAGAGTAAGGGCAAAAAACAATCTTTTGTCCATTGTTAATGTAAGTTCATGTTAGTTCTTAATGATGCTACATAACTTTATTTTAATTGCCTAAAAATTGGCATTTGTAGAAATTTACAAGGCTTTAAAAGTATTGTTAGTTCATGTTAACTATAGTGCAGGACAGTGTTAATGGCTACACAACCTTATTAAAGTATTCCAGGTACATTAAACATACTAATGTTTATGGAGAGACTGCCTTAGAATATCATGCACTTTGCCAACTAATCCTAAACTAACCTTTCTTCACAGAATAGTAAGAAAATCCCTTTTTGTTCTCTTTACACGGAACATTTTCCTTATGGTGATTCTGAAAGAAAACGCGCTGGGTGTCTACTGTTGCTGTAGTAATGAACGCAACTTTAATACGCATCTGATTAATAGATAAACCTCGTGTTCTTATTTCAGTGTTGTTATTGTTGTAGTTATTTCAGCAGTTTCCTTCACACATTCAGTTTAACAGCATTAAGTTAAATTTCATTTATCATTCATTGGAACTGTGCGTATGCATTTAGACACTTACATTATATGTGTTTGCTCCATCCATGCAATAAATGCGCATCCTTGAATAAGCGGGGTTTTACTTCAACTGCTCAGGTAATGTCAATGGTATGACCCACTTCCGTTAAACTTCAGTATTTTATCTTATATAAAATAACGGTGACATTTCCACCCAATGAAAGCGTTTTATTTCAACAGTAGTGACCACACAAAGACTTAAAGGCAGCTTTATCAATGGCTTGAGCGGTTTGATTCAGGACTATTGCTATTATAATAGAGAGCTGTCATCTTCTCATGTGAATAGCAGTGGCCGTCCTGAGGAGAGCTCAAACGTGAGCTGCTCAAAACTGTATCAATGAGAGCTACGGACGGAGCGCGAGCACAATCCAGGCGGTAAAGAGTGCAGCGCGTGTCTGTGAAGGAGAGCTGTGTCTGCGTCTCCATCAATTCGTGCATGTAGTAATTTAATGTTTATATATTTTAAAGCACTGAATCGCTATAGAATCGCGATTAATCCGATTCTTAGCATTTTACATCGATTATCGACCGAAATTAACAATTCACGATTCAAAAAACATGTTTCAAGATCGATGCATATGCATCGTCAGGATTTGTAATCGACGCATCGAGAAAACGAGTGAATCGTTACACCCCTACGCGGGCGCCTCATTCACACGCAGACGTTACATATCAGTTCTAGCGTTGCTAACTTTACATTTCAGCCATTTATCAGCAAACTAAAATGCAGACAAAGTTAACACTGCTCAGTTTAAATGGTCCGCTATACATTTGTATCAGTCGGCGCGCGCAACGCCCAACCAAACACATTTTTGCGCATGTGAACGATGATGTTTTACGTGAATATTGAAACAAGAGTGAAATGGAAAGCCTTGTTTACATAAGGAACAGTAGTTACATCGCGAATATGGAAACGTTTGTCTTTTTCCCGAATGAGAGAGGTAGGCTATGTGAGCACAATTCAGTTTTGCTTTAAATAAATTCATTTCTGCTTTATAATGAATGCCACTATAGCCTAATTTGTTTCAATTTATAATATATAGCTACTTATTTAAAGTTCTTTTTCTGTTCTGAATAAAATAAATTTAAAGGATTTTCTGTGGAGTGAGGTACTAAAATAACCAAGTTATTAATAATGTTTGTAAGTATTTAGTTTTATTTACCGGTATTTTTATTTAAATTAATTTTGTTTACAATTACGAGGTGGAGGGGTGTTTTTACAGTAAGATAAATTTCTTTTTCATGCGATTACTTCCTCTTCATGGCCGGGTTACGTTTCTCTGTGTCGTAAACTATAGGGTGAGGCTTCTAAAATTTGGGGCGTGATATTTAAATGACGATTTTTTTCAGCCGCCACATTTATCAACCCCCGTTCATTCATGCGACGGAATTGGCCGCATACGAAAGTTTAATGAATCGCACGTGAGCGTTGTCGTAAGCTGATTTTTCGTTCGGATGTACGCTGGTTTCTATGTTTGTTTGATAAATGAGGGCCACTGAGTGGTTAGTTTGCGTAACATAAGCTAACTAGAAAAAGGAATGAGAAAGATGTAACGGAAGTAGTGATTCTTTCATATAGTGATCTGAGTGAAATAGATTATTAAAAAAGAAAAAATGTAGGGTGGGACTTTCTATCCATTGGTTATTGATTGGATAGAGGCAGATCTGAATGCAAGCTCGCAGTGGATTGTAAGAGGGGCGGCATTTACACGGACAGAGTGTAACAGTCAGGTTCTGTAAGTAAAAATGCCATTAATTTTCTCCATAGGGAAAATGATTTTTAACGATAACTTTATAAACCTTTGAAGACAGTCTTACTGTGAGCTATGAGGTTGTTAAAAGATAGGATCTATTTAGCTCTGCCCACTCCCATAAAGCATGGCAAATGATGTAATCGAGTCTCCCATTCGCTATCAAAATACTTAAGCCATTATGTACACAAGTCTTGTACCTTTGTATTTTTGTCTGAGTTTCAAATACTTTTTTGCTTCAAATCAAATTGGCTTGGTTTATGGCTTATAACGCTTTAACAAAGACTTTTTTTAAATCCCAATGGGAGAAAAGAATGGAAAAAATTCTTCCGGAACCAACACAGCTGAAAATGTAGATGGGCACTGTTGCACTATTTTAGAGACATCTGATGTGCATCCTCAGAGAGAAGTCTGTCGTTTCTCTGGAAAGTCCAGTTATGACACTTTGAAATATGTCAAATAAATAAATAAACATATGCATGGATGAATCATTCACAATATGATGAATAAGATGCATTTAAAAAAGAGTCTGTATGTAGCTTCTTTTTGAGAGATATTCAATGATAAGTGTTCTCTGTCTACCTGTTGAATTGTTTCTTTATTCCCTTTACAATAAAATCCTTCTCTCAAAAACTATTTTAAAGAGCATTCCACACAGCAGTTTGTAATTTGTTTTGAGCCCCTGTGAATATATTTTCAATAAGCAAAATGCATCAAGTGCAATATGAGCCAATCTGAGGCTAGTTAGGAGGAATTAACTTTGCTACGCAAAATCAGATCACAAAGCAACAGAACGATTTATAGGCAATTATATAGTGGAAATGAAGATAAATTGTCATATTGCCCTGCCCGATACACATTCCATTTCCCTGTGTGGGTTGTTACATTCATATGATATGCAATTAATGTAAATATTTCAGCACATCTTTGGCTAATGGCTGGTTAATATCCTTTGGCATATTTTTTTTTAATATTCTTCAAAGCAATGTCTCTTACTTTTGCAGGGAAAGGAAGAAAGCAATGATGCTGATGATTGATTTTTTTTTTTTTTTTTTTTTTTTTTTTTTAAGAAGCAGCAGCAGCTATAAGCTCTAATACTTTCATTCTTTTTACTGTTGCATGTAGTGAATGATCCTTTTCAAATTTCGTTTGTCATCCATTTCACTTTTTATGTTGCGAATGATGGTTTGAAATGCCTTGAAGCTCTTGAATATATCTACTTTATTCAGTAACAATGAACATTATTGAACGAAGCAGCTTTCTGCACAGTGATTCAATAACTTTATCCATTTTGTATGACACATCTAACAGCTTTTTAGGTTCTTATTTTGATGTAAAACCAACCACGAACGTCCTGATTTTGCCGAGTTCTGTCCACCACGTAACCACGCAGTCCTGGGTTAACATATTTTGTTGATCCTGGAACAGCATTCCTGTCCGGAAATTTAATCCTAACCATATCCCTAGCCCTAAACCTAACCTTACCCATAAGTTATCCCTAAAATCAGAGGGAATGGTGAGTAACAATGATGTAGAAACACCTAACCCTGGTTTTAAGCCTAAACTTGACATAAACTGTAAACATGTCCCTCAAATTGGAATGTTGTTCCAGGATTAACAAAGATGTTGATTCAGAAAGATGTTGCACTTGGTGAAATCAGGCACATTTTAAAAGGATCATAAACAGAAAAGTTTGTTGGCAAACTTTTATCAGCACATTACGTTAAAATATCAGACATTGTGTTGATATAGTTTGTTCAGTCTCTTAGCACTTATATATATATATATATATATATATATATATATTTTTATATAAATAAACATAAATAAATAAACATATGCATGGATGAATCATTCACAATATGATGAATAAGATGCATTTAAAAAAGAGTCTGTATGTAGCTTCTTTTTGAGAGATATTCAGTGTTGTGTTCTCTGTCTACCTGTTGAATTGTTTCTTTATTCCCTTTACAATAAAATGCTTCTCTCAAAAACTATTTTAAAGAGCATTCCACACAGCAGTTTGTAATTTGTTTTGAGAGGTGTGAATATATCTACTTTATTCAGTAACAATGAACATTGTGAGAGGATCTTGTGAGTCATTTCTCATTTACCTGAATGATTCCTTTCCTGGAATTTACTAGATCATTATCCACTTCAAAATGATCACAAGAAAAAACAATTTATGACTAAGCATACATCTTCCAGCATGGTAATATCTGGATCCTGAAACACTGATGATACTGTGGAGTTGACTAAAGCTTCTTCTCTGATAAAGCTAGTGAATGCATGTTTACATACACACCAATATGCTGATAAGCTAATAAAAAAAACAAACAGTTTATTGAAGTAACCCCTTGTCCCGGTTTACATGCAAACCAATAACCTGGCAACACAAGTAAACTGCATTTACAAAACTTTATTAACAGTAGGGTAGGCATTTTTTTATAAACACTGGTTGAAACTCTCTTCACATCCTGATAGCAATCAATAATAGAAGTGGTCTAAATAATAAAAAATGTACATGTGTCTTCTGTGGAAGTCTCAGGATCAAAAAATGTTCGACCATTTATGCTTTTCTATGTCAACATTATCAACAGCTAAATGAATCTGCAGCAGTAAGAGGGGTGGTCACTCTACACATTTCGTTCCATTGACTTCCATTCATACACATGTGAATGGGTCAGACCAGAAACGCAAAGTTCAAGTTTGGTGAACTCTGACCTGCGAACATGACACGTTTACATGACCACATGCACTTTCGGCTTATTAAAGCGATAGTTCACCCAAAAATGAAAATGATCCCATGATTTACTCACCCTCAAGCCATCTTAGGTGTATATGACTATCTTCGCTCTTGCGTACGGATGTTTGCCGGAAGCTGGTTATTATAGTTTATAAAGTTTTAAATATGGATATTTTTCTTACAAAAACCAATTGCTTCGCTTCAGAAGGCCTTTATTAAACCCCCTGGAGCCGTGTAGATTACTTTTATGATGGATGGATGCACTTTTTTGGGTTTAAAAATGTTTGGGTTTTTATATAACTCCGATTGTGTTCATCTGAAAGAAGATAGTCATATACACCTAGGATGGCTTGAGGGTGAGTAAACCATGGGATAATTTTCATTTTTGAGTGAACTATCCCTTTAAGCATAATCGGGTTAACAACATGCATGTAAACATGCTCATTGGTGCTTGCTAGGAGTTTTCAAACCCCTAACATTAAAGGAATATTCCGGGGCTCTTTGACTTGGGGCATTAAGCAAACACACTTGTAAATTTAGGTGCAGGACACACTTAGTATGTCTCCTGTGTGTTTTAGCAAGGGAAAGGGCCATTGGCATGCTGCAGGCAGTGCCAGTCATGTGGAGGGAGCCATGTCACTGTCTCAACCGCATAGCAGGTTTAAGGAGGCTGGCTGGACAAATGACCAACCAAGATCTGGCTGCCCTCGAGCGACCACATTAGAGCAGAACTGGCATACCATTCCAAAATGGAGATGTGACCCTCTCACATCGGCCAGCAAGTTAATCAGGCCCTTCTGCAGGAGCTGGATCATATCCTACAACTGCAGATTCAGAGACTCATTTGGCATTATACATGTGCCAGAGGTCTACATGAGGTGGTCATGCAAGATTTTGAAAAACTAAAGAGTTGTTCATAGCAGTGTTAATTTTGACAGCAAATTTTGATTTAGTTTTAGTCATCGTCTTTTGACTAAAATGCCATTTAGTTTTAGTCATATTTTAGTCATCGGAAATTGTTTTAGTTTTAGTCTAGTTTTAGTCGACTAAATCTACAGTAGATTTCGTCGACTAAAATCTAATTTAGTTAAATTGTAATGCATTAAGCATTTATCTAACAATACACAGATCCTATACACTGATATAGGTACATCTGATATTCTCCAAACTGTTTATGTTCACCCAACTGTACTTTGCTCGCCAAAGCGGACGTTTTTTGACCGTTCAAGTGCAAAAAGACACGAAAGAGCAAAATTCAGTACTTTTCAGGGATTGACACACTTATCATTGAGGTAGCCTACTATTATAGTTTTCGTTTCAAATTTTTATTAGATTTGATTTTTAGTTTATCTGCTTTCATTGTAATTTTAGTTAAAAGTTTTAGTAATTTTTTGTGTGTTTGTCTTTTAGTTTTTGCTTTTAAATGTCTATAAGTTTCTATTTGTTATTTTAATACCTCAGGTTAAGCTAAAGCTTAGATGAAATAAAATAAGTTTACATTTTTTATATATTTATTTTTTATTTCAGTTAATGTTTATTTCAAGTAATGAAGATTTCTTTGGTTTTAGGTTTAGTTAACTATAATAACCCTTATACTTGTAAAATATATTGAATAATGTGTCAAATAATGTTCTTAATCTTTCCTTCCTGTGACAGAAGATACAGTAGTTTACTATGAATTAAATGGAAATTAAATTAAATACAGTTTATTGTGTAAACAAAATAACAATAATGACCAGGAAAAAATAATAATTATAAACCATCCCGAAATACACCGTGACTCTTATTCTGAAATGTCTGCAGTCTGCACTGTAGCAGGCTGCTCCATGAGGGTGATAAAATATGCATTCTTACAACCGTCTAAAACATACTACCATATAAACATCGTGTAGTAAACATTGTCATAATTCATCAACATTAGCTTATAAGCAATCGCTTGGCATAAATGTGCGCTATTCATTAATTGCGAAGCAGTGCTGGACGAGCCTGTAGAGCGCGCAACAGCGCTGCGTTTCCCGCGGTTAGATCACCACGTTACATTTCAAATGTGCGCATCTTCCACACAGGACAGCAGTCCTGACTGGATATCTTCCCAAATCGTCCTTCTCTTTCATTTTCGTCTCGTTTTTATTCGTTAACGAAAATTAGAGTAGATTTTAGTCATAGTTTTAGTCGTTCAAAACGCATTTTTATTTAGTCATCGTCTCGTTTTCGTCCGTGAAAAAATGTCGTTGACGAAAATTATTCGTCAACGAAATTAACACTGGTTCATAGTAACCTAAGTATTATAAGTAAGGAATTAATACTTTCACTGTTTCATTCAGGCTAATCATACAGTTTTCTGTTTTTGTCTGTTTTGTGCAGTAGATTCCAATCAACCAGATAACTAACCCTATCTGGTATCTGAAAATTACCTGGCAGTTAAACACAAGCATTAAATAGAGTACAGTTCAGGATGTTCAGAGTTATGCCTCACCTGGACAGGCGGCATGAATACAGATGGGGAATTAGCTGCTCTCTGACAGCTGCTCTGACGTATTGTCACCGAGCGTGTGTCTTTTACACCAATATGCAATGTCAGCATGTTCTGACACTAAAAACTGCAGAGGCCTCAGACAAGGAGACTGCATGGATAGTGACTCCTTCCTGACTGTAGACGTATTTCAGCCCTCACTGAAGGAAGGGAGAGAGCGAAAACTTCCTTTCATAGATTTACATTTGCATTTATTAAAGATTTAGTAATGTTTATACAATATTTATGGAGACGCTTTTCTGGTGTCATGCTAAATATCGTATTTATTAGGCCTTCTCATACACGCAGTTCATAATTCACACTCAAATTCATTAAAACAGTATTTGATTCATTCTTATTTATAAAATATAGCGACTTGTGAACATAAAACATCATAAAACCATCATACCCTAGGGCTTAAGAGAATTTAGAAGAATGAAATATGTTATTCATGTTGTGTGATCTTGCAGCTTTAATAAAAAAAAAAAAAAACAACATAGCTATAAAACACGTATAGTCTGCAGAATGGCATATTTCCACACCACTGTACTATTCCTGTATACAGATGTTCAGTGCCGGCTGATGCTTTTAAAGAGTGAGGAAGCAAAGATGTCACTTTTTAATGGCAAAATATGATCGATTATATATACTAATATATATTTTTGTGTCTGCGGTGTTGCTCCTAAAACTGCATCTCAGACTACGACTAATGTGGAAATTATGCAACAAATTTATTTGTTAATGTAAATGAGTTGGTGAGATGCATTTTTAAATCAAATTTAAGGGAATCTGGACTGTGCATATATCCCACAATGCAATGCATTTGACTACCCCTTTTTAACAGTAATGTGAATATCAATCATAAGCACATTATTTGATTGAAATGTCAAATGTTTTTGAACAAAACTTGTAGGTTAAGATAGGAGAAGATGCCTCTCATCGGAACAACATGCATTTGTTATGCATTTACATAACATATTTGGACAGGTTTAACATATTTATTATTAAGGGAAATTAAGAGAAACATTTGCTAATTGAGTTGTCATAGCACAGAACATAAAATTATTCAAAGAGACCATCTTACCGCAAATAATAACACTAACAACATGCCACCCTAAGTGTCTAATTTTATGTTTTTTTACTTCAAAATAAAAACTTCATTTTTTATTCCACAAATCTCAAACCATGAGTGTATCCACAAATCCCTCATTAACAGAGAAACACAAACAGTGCCAGATCACGACTTTCCAAAGACACAAAATTAGGCTGATTAACCTCAGAAATGTTTCAGCTGACTAAATCTCGCACATGTTGATATTCTGATGAAATGAAGAGCACAGCAATTCATTAAATGTGTTGAGATGAGATTTTGTGCCATCAATGGTCAAGAGAAGAAAAAAAAATTGCCCTATATAATGTGTAGTATGCAGTTAGCATCTAGTATTCCATGCTAAAAATCCAATGTATCCAAGCAGTAAGTCAGCCAATCAAATTTTTTTTCATTGATACAGTTTCTTGGTGCACATTATTATACAACCACCTGGTGTGTAACATTTAAGGCATAATCCATGGCTAGCTAAGCATTAAATGATTTTAATTCACACCGTGGAGGCAAAGAACATCTCGACGTGAAGCGTCCGAGTGCATTCAAAATGTTTAACGCACAGCTAGCCGTGGATTATCACGCTTATACTATGGCCATTTGCCAGCATTGACAAGTTAAAGCTGTTATTGATGATTGCAGGGCAATATTTGATCGGAAGTATAAAAATGATGGTTATTTTCGTCAGTTATACGGCTCGTTAGATCTAGCATTCTGCCCGCTTTGAATCAGACAGACACATTATTAAATGGTTTTAATGCACACCTTCCAGCCAATCAGAATAGAGTATTCAGACAGACCATGGTATAGACCAATTTGGTGTTGCAAACAGCGATGACGTTTTTTTGTGGGCGGAGCCTGCCTGTTTGCAGAAAATGACAGTTGTGCAGTAGCAGTCTATGGAAGCCATGAAATAAAAGAATAAAAAAGTTAATTTCGAGTTTATATCTCACATTTCTTAAAAGGAGAAACAGAATTGTGAAATATACACGTTATTCTGTCTTTTTTCCTCAGAATTGCAAGTTTATCCCACAATTCTGACTTTTTCCCCATCAGAATTGTGAAATAAACTCACAATTGCGAGTTATAAAGTCCGAACTGGCAGATATAAACACGCAAATGCAAGAAAAAAAAGTCTGAATTGTTAAATAAAAATGTTATAGGCTATGTTTAAAAGTTATCTATGTAAAATGTTATAGGTTTAAATATTATTTCATGCTGTAACTGTATGGCTATGTATGTATGTCTCCTATGAACCGCATATGTGAATATTATGTAGACTTACTGTTTACATCAAATTTATGCTTTAATAGTAAACTAATCATCGCAGGTTTCATCAGTCCAGTCTGAGACTTGCAACATAAATGTTTGCGTTTCGCTTCAAAGCTCATTTTCAATGACGGTATTCTATAAAAATGATAAAGATTATTTTTTTTTGCATTCTGATTCCGACATCCAGAGGCACAACAAAACATTTTTCTCTTATTCTGTGGATTTTGCCCATTTTCCTCAACTTGCTACCGCTATATTTCTGCAACCACTATGCGCACGCAGCTGCAAGTGACGTAACTGTGACGTCTGCTCCAAATTAGTCTATAATATCCGATTAATTCTCAGTGGATAAAATAACTTCCTGTCCTTTTATCTGGTTAAATATCTTGTTTTACTCTGAAATGCATCAAATTGCAAAACTGAAACAGAAACACTGAATCATGTTGACTTCCTCCAGCCTTATTTTCCTCCAGATTAGAGCACATATTGATATCTCTGTAGGTCTTAGGGTGATTTTCTTTGTCTTTCTATTTTGGGATCAGTGGCAGGCATTCTGAATGATGGCCAGATGGGCTGAATTATGCTTGCATACAGTTCGGATCAGGTTACTGCTGCATTAATGTTGCATATCGCAGCGAGTACAGATGGAGACTGGATAATTATGGTCTGCCAAAGCTCTCAAAGCCACTGTAATGCAGTGACAACGCAAAATGTAATTTCACATGCCTTTGCTTGCATAGTCTTCCATTTCACTGGGGAATATTTGCACTTTGATAAGACTTGTACACAATGAAATTGCATGGAATTGGTATGATGTCAAGCATGCTTTGTATTTATTCTCAATTATGGAATGTTTTGCACTCTCACAACATTAACTGTCAAAAAGAGAGCGTCCCAGCCAATTCTGTCACAGTATAGTGAGACAAAAATAATCCTGCTGGCGGCAGAGCACAACATGACTCACACTTTTCCAGTTTTATCATTTCAAGTTCACACCCAAAAGTGAAAAGTGTGTCATTATTTACTCTGTCTGTCTTGTCTCTCTGTCTGTGGAAAGCTTCTCTAATATTAATGTGGGTCCTAAAGCTCTTGTCTGATCATAACCCTTCTTTTTCCAGTGATATTCTGCTATGATATTCAGTGACCTTTACTCTTTTGTAATGTCTCTCAGCCATCTCTCTTTCTACAGTCTTTCTTCAAATCTCCCTCTTCCTCTCTCTCCTTCCCCATCATGAGTGGACACACCCCCTACTGCTGATTGGCTAAAAGTTTGTTGAGGTGCTCGATTCCATCCACTTTCAACAGTGTTTCTCAGAAATCACTTACTGGACCTTTATTTATTATTATTTTCTATTTTTGTACTTTTTATTGTCCTTTTTGTGTTTTTTTTTTTCCATCGTTGTTAGTTTTTTGATCTGCATAAATCCTGCAAAAATAACAACATACATACATGTTTCTAACCTTTTCAAAGGTTACAGTGATTAAATAAACGATAGAATCAGTTGGCTGAACTATTCCATTGAAATGACTATATCTATGTATTCAAACGCAGCTTAGTTCAGCATTTCAAAAATCTTTACTTATTTGGGTAAAAAAATAAATAAAAAAAGATTAACCAATTTGACACAGACAGAAGCCATGAAGCACAAGGCTCGTGAACAGGATTAACCTGCTGAGCCAACATTGTCTGGAAGCTCGCTGCAGGTGTTCGACTTCACATCAGCAGCCAAACTGGATGTTTACCAAAAAGGAACAATTTTTCCTCCAACACTAATGCTGCATCCCAATTCACCTACATATACTATGCCCTAAAAGTATACTGTTTTTGTGAAGAAAAAGTGCATACTTTTGAATAATAGGCAAGCTTTGGGACATACTTTGTCATTTGCGTCTTTAACGGACCACTCTGTCGCTTATGTGCATCCTGTCACCATTTAAACTTCCCTGTCAATCATCTTGTCACAGTTAAAATCCTCCACATTAAATTTCATTTAATGTCCTACTGTATGGGAGAGAAATATAGTAGCACACTGATCTGCCAGTCGTGGGTCTTTCATGTGGAGAAATGTGTTTGCATGATGGATTTAAAAGTTAATGACCAAATGTACTTTTATAAAAGTTCACAATAATGTTGCAGCAGAAATATAATGTGAATAACACTGAATAAGTATCTTTTTGTCAGGTTAGATACTGATTATTAATCACTCAAACCCCTTTATCTAAACCTCTCTACTTAACTGTCGGTCTAACGCATCCGCCATGTTTGTAGTTTTTTTAACACTTTTTATTCATGTTTGTAGTTCTAATTGAATCCTTGTCCAACGCACAAAGGCTTGTGGGCAATATTAGCGGTTAGAGTGTGCACGCGCTCTAAAAAATGCTGGGTTAAAAACCACCCAAGTTGGCTTGAAAATGGACAAACCCAGTGATTGGGTTGTTTTAACCCAGCGGTTGGGTTAAATGTTTGCCCAATGTGCTGGGCAGTTTTATTTAACTCAACTATTGTTTAAAAATGACTATATGGCTAGCTTAAAATGAACACAAATAGGCTGGAAATTAAAAATCAAACACATAATTACTAGAGGCAACAATAATAATCAAAAGGTGAACATTTATTAATAAGCAATTTAATAAATGTTTATTCATTATTCATTAAATGTATTAGTAAATGTTCATTTATTAAACATGTAAATAAATGTTAATTTCCAACGTATTTTGCGTTCATTTAAAGCAAGCAATACAGTCATTTTTAAACAATAGTTGAGTTAAATAAAACTATCCAGCACGTTGGGCAAACATTTCACCCAACCGCTGGGTTAAAACAACCCAAACGCATTTTTTTAGAGTGTGCATGGATCTGCACTTCGGATTGTAACCAGAAAAAGTAGACCATCCGGGTATTTTTGGAATACTCATTTTAATACCATTTAGGACGGATAGTATTCAAATCGGGATGCAGTATAAGCACTTGAAATCCCCAACATTACCCACAATCCATTGGAAGGAAAGGATTCAGGCCTTCGCTGAGATTTCTGTGCTACCTTCTTTTCACAATATAGCAAATATTGTGTAATTATTTCTCAAAGTAACAATTAAACAGACAGGTATCAAGCACTCATATTTTAATCCAAAATCAATTTCCTTGCTCAATGCGGAGATGATTTGGTTGGTTAGATCAAATTAGATGCAATGTGTCAAAGCATAGTGTTAATTTCCACCCCGACAGCTGTGGAGAAACTATTGCATAAGGAATGTTTTCAGCAAGAGGTAAATTACATCTAAGGATGCCAATCTAATACAAGGATAAAAAAACTAAGCTTGCTTGATTCTGCCAATATGATTTGCACCCTCACTCAATTCGTAGATCTTTCCATTACATACATCAAAGCCTGCTATACTCTGCAGAGATTTAATTTACAAAACTTCATTGCTAGTTTAGATGATGGTGAATTTAGTTTCTGGCTCCCTAAAGCACATTCCCTAATGCGTCATTAGTCTCGATAGAAGAGTGAATGCGAGATGACAGCTGTACTAATGCTATACCACACTGAAGATTACCAGAAACTAGAAGCAAGGCAGTTTTCTGCTGCTCGGATACAACGAGAGCTAGTAGCCTCTAAATAATGCGTGAAGCTTTGGGAATACAGCTGCACAAACACATGAAAAAAAATAAAAAAAGGAAGAACTCTTTAAGTAGGCTTAGTATTCATGAATCTGGAGGGAAACAAAAAGAGAAAACAATCAAATGACAGCATAAAGTGGTTATGCGCTCTTTGTGTAGCGTAAAAATGAGCTTAAAGTGCTCTTTTCCATATAACAAAAGGTACAATTTCCATTGAATGGTTTGTTTTTAACAACAACTGCTGTCATTGTATTGGGAAAAAAGCAGATTTAATGTATTTTATCAAAAGAAAACCTTCTCATTGTGTTCCATGGAAGAATGTAAATCATAGATGTTTGGAATGTCATGAAAAACTCTAAAGTCCTAAATATGAAAAATCTTGAGCGTTCTGAAGTGTTTTATGTTTTATTTGTTTTTTTTAATTAAAATATTAATTGCTTAGAAATTAATATTTTATTCTTGGATGCATGTTTTTGCCTCAGAGCGAAAACAAGTTAATTGTGACTTTTAATAACTGCCACTTTATTTCTTGTAATTGCAATTTATATCTGACAATTGCGACTTTTAATCTCGACTTTCATAGTTGCATCTTTACATTTCATACCGTGACTTTATTATGTGAATTTTAATCTTAATCTCACAATTGCATAATTTGTTTTTGAGGTGGAAAGAGGCTTCCATATCTTCGTGATGTTCTCAACAACAGGAAACAAGACACTATTTCAATATAACGTCATCACTCTGTTTTCATGTTGTAATAAAACTACAAAATACCACAAAGACAGAGGTACTTTACCTTAATTTGTCCTTCCTATCAGCATTAACTTTTAGAATATTCCAGGTTTAATACAAGTGAAGCTTAATTGACAGCATTATGTAGATTTCCACAAAAATCATTTTGACTGTGTTGCTGTGAGGCACTTACAATGAATATATGTAAATGGTGACAACTTTTTGGAGGATTTAAAAGCAGAAATACAAAGCTTATAATTTCATAAAAGCACTTACCGTGCATTAGTACTTTTGTGTATTATTCTAAATTTGCTTTAGGTGTTTAGTGTTTATGGCTTTGCGGTTTCATCAAAATTAGATACACAGAAAAACACTAAAATCATGACTTTCATTTTAAGTGCCTCGCTGTAACCCAGACTGTTTCCTTTTTAAAGAAAAGGATGGACAAGTGGAAGTTAATTTTGTGGTTATCAACATCATGCTACAAGTGTGTCGACTGAGCTTTACTTGTACTGAACCCAGAATATTTTGTCACCTTCATCAAGATTTAGGATTTCTAATGACACAATTTTTGACATTGTTCATATTGCCTATTTTTTTATAATGTGATACAAAGGATTTTTCTAATCCCTTTTTACCCTAATGTTTCAATCATGGATTAGAAATTTATAGAGTGCAACAGTCGGGTTCCGGAAGGGAAATTGATTTTTAACGATTATAAGCATTTAGAGACAGACCTACTGTATATTGTGAGCCACAAGGTTGTTAATGGTATTTGATTCTGCTGAAGCCGACAGCCCTCATTATTTCAACTTATTCTTAAAATGATTGTGTTTAACAACAGAATTTGTGGTGAAAAACTACATAACCCATGATGCTGTACAAAAAAATCCACCACAATCAAAATGGAAAACGCACCAAAATATCTCTTTAGCTCTGCCCACTCCCATGAAGCACTGTAAAAGACATAATCGAGTCGATCTCTGTAAGCTCTCAAAATATTTACATATATGTGCATATTTTGCAATAAACTTAATAAATGTGTATATATATGTATAATCAACATTTGTAAATGAGTAGTTTTATATTTCTCCATCGTTTTTAATTTGATTATGCTCAGGGCTCGACATTGAGCCTTGTCATGTGCTTGTCCTTCAGAAAAATCAGTCATTCACTTGTCCGAGTAAAAAAGTTGTTTGTCCGGGGAAAAAAATGGATTTTTTTGTAGTGTAAATATCATTTATTCTGAAGCAATATTCTCATAAGTGTTCTATCAGATTTGACATATTTAAATCTGCATATTTGTGATTGATTTACTCCGAGGACATTTTTTTTTTTTTTTTACCTTTTATAAAGGGTATTTCCTCCCCCCAATCTTATTAAATGTTTGCTTCATCTTTTATTTTAAATTCTTAAATTTGATCAATAAATTCAATTACAATAAGACACTATAGGTCTGTTTCCAATCAAATTAAACTTACAGTGAAAAATAAAAAATTGCATTTTTTAAATATTTTTGAAAATACAAATGTGAAATGTTGGGGGGAAAATTATAATAAAATATAATAAAATATAATTATAAAATAAAATTATACTTTTAAGCATGAAACTACACGATTATACACGAAACTACACAATTATACTTTTAAGCATGAAACTACACCACTTGCCACTTGCCGCCACCTACACCAGTAGGTGGCGGCAAGTGACTGTCTTAATGATTGAGTCATTGAGTCATTCATTCAAACGATTCGTTCAAATGGCTGATTCATTCAAGAATGAGGTTGTTTATTAGGGCTGGGACAATACATCGAATGTCGATTCGCGATACAATGATTCTGGATCGATTCTGATATTTTCTCTCTCAAATAGACCGCACACTCAAATGGTCATGAAGAAGAGTGCTGGAGAGCGCTTGTGTGTACAGCTGAGTCATGCAAGTGGCTAAATATATTTGTACCTCGGCTCAGGTTAATGAGATTAATCAAGATTAATGTAAACAGCCCACTGCAAACACCCTTGTAATTCACTTCAACCTTTTTCGAACTTTATGAATGATTATTTTAGGTTTAAGTGGTGTGTGTAAAGGAACTGGAAGCAAGCAGAGAACGAGTGTTTCTAAAGCACATCTGCTGTTAAAAACTAAGCTCAGAATCGATTCAACAGAGAATTGCGATACATCGGAAAACATAAGAATCGCTCCAAATTCCCCAGATGTCCCAGCCCTAGTTTTGGTGATTCCTTAGTCATTATTTATTTATTTTTATTTTTTTTGTTATTGATGTTTTAATCAGATGACTTGTCTGGTCAGGCAAAACAAATTATTTTTCACTTGCCCCTTCAAAAAATCCACTTGTCCCGGATGCTGTTCGCAATGCTTCATGGGATTGTAGTTCTTTTCTTCACTAAAGCCGCTAAGTACACAGTCTTGTACCTTTTGTATTTTTGTCCGATTTTCAAATACTACTTTGTTTCAAATCAAAGTTTGTAGTGTTGTGATTCTCCTAGTTTCTGATTAGCTTGGTTCATTGCTTACAATGCTTTAACAGAGACTTTTTTTTTTTTTTTTTTTAAATCCCTATGGTAAAAATGAATGGAAAAAATGCCAGTGCCTCTGTAAAATTGGGCAGGCACTGTTCCACTCTACATGATATGACAGATACCAACATCTATAAGAAACATAAAAGTTGTAACAATTGTATTGTAACAATTTCTATTTCCCCTTTTTTGTTCAAAGACTCTTTGCGTTTGTAAAGCTGTTGCGTTCTTGATCCCTGTCTGATTATTTTGTTCCCTTTCCTTGTTTGGATTTTGTTCCTGCTCCCTGTCTAGATTTACTTTTTTGGTGTTTTTCAATAATTTTAATCTGCATTTGCATCCTCGCCTCTCCTCTTCCCTGCCATTGTGTAACATATATAAAGGACAGTGAACAGCAGATGTGAAAGTAGAGTGATGAAGAGATGAGAGAATGAAGTGAGCCAGATTCAAACCTGCACCCTTATTAGCACAACCGCTCTAATGTGCAACAAGAGCATGCTCTATGCAGAAATCATAATCATATTTAATTGAGTATGATGCTTATTGGTCCATAGATCAGCAATCCATCTCAATTAACCACAGAAACATTCTATCTTTGTTATTTCTGACACACTCAGAATTTCAAGGGAGAAAATATCATCTATTATTCAGCTTTGAGATTATTAGCTCTAAACATATGCAGAACAGAGGTGTTTGTTTGGTTGGTGAAAAAAAAATAATGAAATAAACATTTTAATTACAGAGGAAAAACAACAGGGGGCATCTTTTTTCTCCCCCCCTCGATGTGTCACTGAGAGCACCTCTCCTCCATTTTCTTGCTTCTTCTGTTCTGCTTGAACAAATAGCAGCTGTACACAACTGTTTAAAGAGGAAACCTCACAAGGCATATTCTGGAAGAATATCAACTGCTAGAGCAGTTTAGATATTGTGATTCAGTGTGAGACCGCTTCAAACAGGAACCTGATCCTTTGAGATGTTTCATGAATACAGCTCCGGGCTTAAAGACATCTGACTAAATCTATGTAGCATAAATACTTGCAATGCCAAGTACAAAATGCACCTTAGATTCAACATCCCAATATATCAACTATACAGCATTCAGATTCTGCTCATATTTTTATCTGCAAAGCATTTCTGCAGGCATAGTCATTTTGAACCATAAGCCAAGCTTGAAGTACGTCACACTTAAAGACTCCGTTACTTGTTTTCTGTCGTGTTGTTGCACACACAACAAATCATTTTCCCACCCGACTGCTCTTAGGATCATGCATTTCGTCAATTTGCACATAATAGGAGAGAAAATATGGAAAAGAGGGGCTTCTTGCATCTTTACATCTGGTATGCGTTTTTGTTGATCTGACCAAGATGCCTTTTGTAAATGCAATCGGACCATGATCGGATCAGTATGTTTGCATGCACTATTTTTTTTGTCAGTCTGAATCAACCCAATCCAATTTCAGGTTCTGAAAGTTTTTTTTTATTTTGCAATGCGGTAGTAAACTATTTTCTGTGAATGTCCGAGACTTCCGATTCATTACCCGCTATAGGTAGGTAACTAGAATAATAACAAAGTGCAGTAAATGGTAAAACTAATTGTGCTACAAACCAGTGTGTTTGTAATTATGATAATACATTAAAATAATATAATAAGAAATAGCAATTTTTTCAACAAGCTGTTTTGTACAGCTAAAAATAACTGGTGGATGACACTGCAAACCAGACACATTCAGTTTACAAATTGCTGCACCCGCTCTTACATTAAAAATAAGGTGGATATGAACCCTAAACTTTGCAAGCTGATTCACATATTTGTTTTCCATGTACATTACATCTATTCTGAACAAGATTTGGTAACACATTGCAATAAGGTCCCATTAGTTAACATAAGTTAATGCATTAACTAACAATGAGCAATACATTTGTTACAGTATTAATCTTTGTTAATTTGTTAATCTTTGTTAATGTTAGTTCATAAAAATGCAACTGTTCATTGTTAGTTCATGTTAGCTCAGATCCATTTAAATAATATAAACATATAAAACTATTGATTTTAATAATGTATTAGTAAATTAAGTAAGAGCCGGCATTCTGACGGAGAACACGGAAGTGCTGCACTGTGTTTAAAATGTAAAGAGACTGAAAGAGAAGAGACAAATGTCTTGAATAAAGTTATTTTTGTTTTGTTTTTGCAGAGAGTATTCTCGTCGCTTCATAAAATTAAGGTTCAAGCACTGTAGTCACATGAACTATTTTAACAATGTCTTTTCTACCTTTCTGGGCTTTGAAGGTGGTAATTAAATTGCTGTCTATGGAAGACTCGGAGAGCTTTTGGATTTCATCAAAAATATCTTAATTTGTGTTCTGAAGATGAACCAAGATCTTACAGTTTAGGAACGACATGAGGGTGAGTAATTAATGACAGAAATTTCATTTTTTGGTCAACTAACCCTTATTATAAAGTGTTACCCTAAATCTAGCACACCGGTGTCAAACTCAGTTCCTGGAGGGCCACAGCCCTGCAGAGTTTAGCTTCAACCCTAATTAAACTCACCTGATTCAGCTAATCAAGTCCTTCAGGCTTATTTAAAAGCCACAGGTTTGTGTATTAGAGCAGGGTTGGAACGAAAATCTGCAGGGCTGGGGCCCTCCAGGAGCTGAGACACCCCTGTTCCCAGTGCCCATGTTCAGAAATGGAGAAAGCCAACATGGTAATTTCAGTGGAGCTACCGTGACCATAATTGCGATTTTTGCCTTGATAACATTTAAAAAATATGTCAGAAAAGCTTTTTTTTTTTGCAAATATGTAGCAAATATTCAGCCTCCTCCACTGAGCAGTTTCTAAGATGTAAGATGTGAAGAAACAAACACGTTTGTAAGAACATATAAGTAGTATAAGAATATACACTGATGTTGGGCATGACCAAATTCTAATTTCACGATATGAGAAATTTTATTTCACGATAACAATATGTATCACAATATAGTTATTTTGTGTCATTTTATCGCATTTATTTTATATATAAATACAATATAACAAAAATATTAATTTAAGTTTTACAGGTACAATAGGTTTATTTAACATGGTTAGAATTAGTACAGAAATGTAATATTAATATAAATTTATTCTTATTAAAGCTAAAAAAGAAAGTTATTCAGTCAAGAGCAGTAAGTTATTTTCTCTTTTGTTTGATTCACATTAATGACACAGAGCAGCAGGTTTATTAGGCTGCTGTCACTTTAAGACCAAACGCACGGATCCATTATACTGATACACATCTGGTTTACGCCCTACTGTTTACTTTCACTAGAGACACAACCGGCTGTGTTTACATGAATGCTCCACACGATGGGCATTTTGATGTAATTGCGTGTGTATTTAAACGCAATAAGACATGAAATAGAACTGAATTCGTGATCGCCTTCTGAGAGGCAGCTTGCTTTGCGCACACTTTATCACTTTTTTTTGCCAGTCAGTTCCTTTTTAGGATATATTGCACTTATAACTTTTTTTTAACATCAAGCACGTCCCACTCTTTATATTCTCATTCATGCATTTCATCACTCTGTAGTGATATATGTCGTCGTACCACCCAGCCCTAGAGGGCAACAAAGGCTATTCTGCCTCATCCGAACTGACTGAAGGTCTAATGTGGCACAAGTCACAGAAAATTTTACGGGAGGAATGTGTCGCAACACATGTATGGGGCTGCGTAGCTGCAGACCAGTGCCATTGACGACCCCGTCCACTGTCGAAAGTGCCTACAGTGGGTTCGCGAGCGTCGGAACTGAACCATGGAGCAGTGGTTTTCAGTCTCGTTTTCTTTTGCATCACATGGACGGCTGTGTTCTTGTTCGCCATTTACCTGGGGAAGGGATGCCATCAGGATTCACTGTGAATGACAGTGTGCACACCTGAAGACTGACCAGTCAGATTTCAAACTAGTTTAGCAGCTGAAGTTGTGAGTTGACTTCAGTCTGAAACTTTTTGTCGCAGATTAGTCTTAAAGCATGAAAGGATTGCAAACCCTTTCAAGACAAAACTTTTTGTAGTGTGAACTTGGCTTAGTTGCATAACTTTATATGCACTGTGCGCAAGAGAAACCATTCAAAATGTCATTAATGAATGTCGTTTCTTTGAAGAGGAAGCCACACAGGATGATACACAGAGTCATTTCATTTGATACTTCAGATATCATAAATGTGAAAAGTTACAAAATTCTAGTTTTAGTCGTGCTCCATAATTCATCAATAGCGGGGCAGCTTCTAAGAGCTTCAATAATGCATTCTTCTAGCATGGCACAGCAGAGCATCATGATGTTTCTACTTTGTATCATGAATTATCCTGAACTAGAACTGCCTCTCTTTATTAAAAGGCTTGGAAAAACGAACATTGAAATGCCTCCAGCACAGGGTGAAACAGGTGAAATATTAATGTGAAGGTTATATATACACACCATGAAAAAATCATTGGGGTCTAATGAAACCCTCCTTATGCTTTTTCTCTAATCACTTCAGACAAGCCAGACTATCCTCCTATCACACTGTTATTATTCATGTAAATGAATAATAACCCATTGTGTGGGAGCTCTATGTGGGAGCTGTTCGTAGAGGAGCCAAATATTGACTGGAATACAATGCGGCTGCAACCATCAATAATGAAAATGTGCTGTAATGTTTTTCGAAGACTGATTTATTGTTTTGTTCTTTTCCAGTATGTAAAGAAACAATATGTGGTATCCACTGTATCCACACGAAATAGCTTGTACTGAATTATGCATGTTCATTCTAACATGGGGAAACATGTTTGCAGGTTTGTGCTTGTGCCACACGAGACATGTTTGTGCAGGGATGTTATAGAAAGTACACCAATACAGATGCTCTGATATACACAATCCATAACTGTACATTCATATATTTATGACATTTTACACTCTACTTTTGCATAATATATAAACTCTGCTATCTTAGGAAATGCAGTTTTCCAATTCTCTTTACACCTGTCCAATATCAAACCCCAATTCTTACCAAGAGCAGTTAATAAAAAGGTAATTGACCATATGCACGGTTACTTCCTGGTTTATGTTAAGCCAGCTTGGTCATTTCCGGTGAATGGTTAGCTGTCATTCACACGTTGACACAAAACCATCAATGGTTGAGTTTTTAATGTTGTATTTATATTTTAATCCACTTATCACACTTGCCTAATTTGCCAATATACCAGATTTACTGATTGCAATAAAGACGAAGCTAATGGGAATGTTTGAATAAGAAACACGGTGTCTGTAATTAGACACACACACGCAACATTTTTCCAGCACTTCAAATGTTATTTTTAATGTGATGATGAACAAAAACATTTGTTCATCCTTCTGAGATTGTCTCCATTTGTAAAACCGAACGTTTCAAGATGTAGGAAATCCAACATTTGATAGAAAACACTTTTATTTTAAAAATAAAAAAGACATTAATTGGCTAATTGGATATTTATTGGCTCATATAAGCCATTTCCCTTTCACTTTTGAATAAATATTAAACATTATAAAATCACTAGGTTTAAAAATACTTTTTGTCAAGGTGAAGTATGAAGTACTCACAAAGTCTCATGAAAAACAATAACTTGCGGATGAATTACACAGAAAGCGAGCGCCACTCTCTCCCTTTATAATGACAGAAGCTGTCAGTCAGTGCAAGATCAATGATTTTGGCACACTTGAGAAAACTCACATTTTATTCAATGAATCTAAAGTGCACAATAAATCTTTAATTTACAGTGACGCTTTTCTCACAGGAAAGTGTGAAAATTGATGGTCGAATTGAATTTTGCCAAGGAGGAGCACTGAGACGCATCTTTTTCTTTTTTTTTTTTTTTATGTCGTCTTTTGTTTGAATTACTAAATTAACACTAGGCCTGACAATTTAAGTGACTATATTCTGATTATAAACTGAGTATTCCACTATTGAAGCTGTTAAAGCTACCTCAGGACATTGAAGACACCGACACACCAACAAGTTTTCACCGGACGTTTTCCAGCTGGCTTATATTATTGTATTATTATATTACACCGTCTCACTGCAACTTTATATTGAATTTGCATTTGCAACTTTGAAAGCCCTAAATTCTGCACAAGGGACATACTCTTCACACACAGTATGAGTTACTGTCTAATACTTTTTTCCGCTGCCTTTTGAGAGGCAGGATACAATCATCCCTGATCATCGGCTGTTTTTAAACAATCTATATCCGATATACGATATATCCGATAGTGCTAGAGCTGCATGATTCTGGAGCAAATGAGAATCACAATTTTTTTTTGTTTGTTTCAAATAGAGATCACCATTCTCCCATGATTCTGAATAGACAACTAAACAAAATAAAGTGTCATTTACTAGAGGTTCTGACAAAATGTTAATTGCTGCAGTCTATTTAAAAAATAATTAATTTGAATTAATTATTTTTTAAAACATTGGTTTGAATGAATGATTCAATGACTCACTCATTAAGATTTCACTTGTTCAGTGCTGGATGAATCAGTATTGCTGAATGAATCTCTGGTAGACGCTGGTGATTCAATGACAAATACATTTTTAGCCGGTACTTGTCGCCACCTACTGGTGTGACGATGTAATTGAGCTTTATTTGAAGCGTCAAGTTATTTTCAAAAGGTGATTTACTCTATTTTGATCGCTACTGTAGACATCATTGTTTATACCCGAACTGTAAACTTTTATCCCAGTACTTCTGTGATAATTTGTAACAGAAATAATGACACTGTGTTTGTGAAGCTGTTTCATACCGATACATGACAACAGCTCTCTGTGGCTTAGCGGCAGCGCAAACACAGATCTGAATGTTCGCTGTGATCGTACTTGTCAAAGATTTAATAGACAGGTGAATCGTTGTCAGTCAGGAATAACATTGCATGGGTGTGTTTGAATCGCAATCTTTTAATAGGTAATCGTGCATCTCTAGATAGTGCAGATAATTGCTCTTTTTCGGCATAGCCTACCCATTTTTTTTTTTTTTTTTTTGTGATATATTGGTGCATCCCTAATTTGCAACCTAATATCTCCCAATTGTGAATTTATGTCTCATGGTGTGACTTCAAATATCTCAATGTATCCTTAAATTGCATAATTGCTACTTTTACATAATTGCAAACTTATAACTTACATTACACATATAACTTACACATTTGCAACTTTATATCTCCCATTTGTTAATTTCAGAACACTGTGTGACTATCGCAGTATAACTTTAAACTCTACAATTGCAACTTTCTCATAATTGCAACTATAACTCACAATGTGACTAGATGTCGCAGTTGAAAGATTGTTTCTCCTAACTACTAATTTATAGCTCACAATGCGACCTAGTCACTTTAAATCTTGCAGTTGTAACTTTTTGTGTCTTCATGCAATATATTTCTTTATTCTTCTTTACTTTTTTCCCATACTATGGTGGACCTCACATTGTCTTTTTTTCTGTCCACTGCGCATGTGAATCAGCATCCATTGCCAATGTAAAAAGTTCTTCCTAAGTTATTATTTAATATATTATTTTAATATAATAAATTTAAACTATTATTTTCTTTTTGTGTTCCACTGAAAAAAAACAACAACAACAGCGTACTGGTGGTATAGAATGACATGACTATGTAAATGACAGTTTTTATTTATTTATTTATTTTTCATTTTTGGGTGAACTATTGCTTTAACATTCATTCCTCATTTTTGTGTCAAGGAGAGGACAATAGTGTGGAGCACTGATGACAAGCACAGTAATTCTCAACGGATCTCTGAGGATCTGATGCTAGAGAGAATGAGCTCCGGCCCATATGTGGAGGTTCAAGGTCAGTCCAGTGGGTGACTGTCTCAAGGCTGGGCTTCCATATATCATAATCCATTCCTTGGGAAAAAAAAAAGGTTTTAATGCGATTTCAGCAACCAAGCTGGCAGCCAATTCCACCATCTGTCTTCATCAAATGACTTTGTCAGAGAGCACTGGAGCCGAGTGTTCCTTATCATCTTTTGCATTAGACTTAGCCAGAAGTAAAGCAATGACGCTTTGGCCTGTTTTTTTTTTTTTTTTTTCTTTCCTTTTTTTTTGTTAAGTTTCAGTGAATCGATTTGACCTTGTCAGGCACAGTTAAAGAGGAATTCATTTTATGAAATGTTTAAAGATGTGTTGCAATGTCAGATGAAGCATCATTTGGGGGAAAATATTATGATGAAGAGGAGGTTTTTTGTTTTAGCTCTTTTAATAGTCTGAGAATATTTGCTGAGCCAATGTCAGCTCCCTTCAAACCTTTTCCTTCTGCTTGAAGCTGATGTCATTTTGTAACTATGAAACGAAATGCCACAGCTTCAGCCAGTCAGTGACCGCAGAGGAAAATAAATGATCATATGAAACTCTAGTGACAAATGCAGAAAAATTATAGTATTTTTATATACTGTAGGGAAAGATTGTTTTAAATGTGATCAACTATACAGCAATAACATTATGCCCTGGTCTGTATGATTTCAAGGCTTATATAACAGTTTATATAACAGTTTGTATTCAAAATAATAAACTATAGAAAATGACATACTGAGTCATGATTATAAGATAAAAAGTCCAAATTATGGCATAAAAAGTCTGAATAACTATGAAATAAAAGTTAAAAAAAAAAAAATCAATTTTAATTTCATATGCCATCATTTAAATTTTTTATCAGAAAATTACAACATAGTAACTCAATTATGGCATTGTTTCTCATCATTTTGATATAATTAGGACTTTTTATGCACTGAAAAAAATGGTATATGTGTATATATATATATTTTAACATTACTGAATCAACCTAAATATATTATGTTACAACCAAACTAAATTTAAGGGTAAGGTCAGGTAGAAAGAGCTCTTTAACATAACATAACTTTTTACAGTGTGTCATAATTATGATGTACCAAATGATGTCTTTATGTGGTGGAAGTGAGCATAATAAACATGGAGAGATCATGCCCTACTCTGATTTTACTCAGATAAACATCTGTCCTGTAGCCTTGCATCAAAAATAAACCTTACATTAAGAAACGCAAAGTAAAAATAACCCCACAGTTTTCTGAAAGGGTTTGTGTGGGCTCCAAAGTATATGTAAAATTTGTTTTTATATATATTTATATATTAGCATTGCATACTAACGTGTTAATGTGTTCTGATGCATCCTGGACAACATCAAGAGCCTTGACAGCAGTATTTCTTCTCATTATCAGCTCTTCTAGTAAATATGTAGACTGAATAATGACCTTCATTCTTTCTAATCGAAGGGACCATGTCAACAGGGAGGGTCTGGGTCAAAGATGATGGCTTCAGATGGCGCTTCAGTCTTTGTAAATTTGAGCGCAGTACAGACAGACGTCAGAGGGTCACAACGGTCACAACGCCCACACTAGTCGACTCACACTCAGTGCTGCAATTAATTGCCTCTGTGCTGCAGGAAAGCGTGAACAGAACACTGTCACTGCCCTGCTGACATCCTTCTCACTGTCCATCATTGGAACATGTCTCGCATGTACTGTAAGGAAAGGACGTGATGTCTTTGGTTGCACAGCAGAAGGTAATCATGGATATGCCAATCAACTAGTCTTCATACTGAATAGCCTTGCACAATCAGACTTGTGACTAGTGCAGGGATTGACTGGGACTAAAACAGCTTGGGATTTAGATATTGTCCCCCTTGGACCCCAAAGAGATTCCATTGGTTAAGACCATGTTTTATCTGTGCCTGATTAGAAATAATAGAAAATCTCTTTGTGTATTATGCCCCTTTTCACAAGATGTATTATAAGTCTCTGGTGTCCCCAGAATGTGTTTGTGAAGTTTCGGCTCAAAATACCCCACAGATCATTTATTATAGCTTGTCAAATTTGCCCCTATTTGGGTGTGAGCAAAAACATGCCATTTTTGTGTGTGTCCCTTTAAATGCAAATGAGCTGCTCCTCCCAGCCTCCTTTCCAGAAGAGGGCGGAGCTTTAACAGCTCACGCTTCGGTTGCTCAACAACAACAAAGCTGGAGAATCTCACGCAGCCAAAATGAGGATTGTCAGTAACGGTGTTCAGCCTTACATTGTTCAAACCGGAGTCGGACACTGATGGAGAGACTCAGGAAGACTTTTAGAATGAAACTGGACGTTTCTGAATGGTTAGTGGATAAATTTATGTAGTTGCTGTGGAGTTGATTCAACTCATCGACTAGCATGTTAAACTTTTGTGCAAATCTAGCGTTGAATTGACCCTCGTTTGTGAAGCAGTCCGGTGTGTCAACGGCATGTCAACAACACTCTACTACAACAACTCTTCCTCTTCTCTGAATCAGTTAAATCACATATGAACCAGAGTTGGTTTTAATAGCATTTTATTAAAACATTCAACAACTTTTTCAGTCAAGATACATTTTTATTGAATTTTCATTTTGATCCATTGAACCAAACTGTTTGAAACTAATTCATGGAAATGAATCTTGTTTAGTCCCTACTGTCATAACAGTAAATGGCATCTGTGGATAAATCCTAATCGATAATACCACAATAATAGTATAGTGTAGAAAAATGCATTCAAATAAAGGCACAGCCATCTCTGTGAACAGTTTTTTAGAAAAAAAAAAAAAACGTGCAAACTGGCTAATCCACTGATTAGTTCTTCTTCAAACCCAACTTGCCATTTTCTTTGGTCCCTGATCTTCTCGCTCCTTATCTTTGGCCTACAAAATCTGGGAAGTTTTCTCAAAGCTGGGCATTTGTATGCTCGATAGCATTCCATCACATTGCACCGGTAAGGAAGGAGACAAAGGCTTTAGTCAGACCTGCACCGTTAGCATCACATTACAGGTCCTGAAGTACCTCCTCCCAGAGCACACTTGAGCACAGCGGGCAAAGATTTCCTCAGAAAGTACAGCTTGAGTGGAATAACTGAGATTCTCACAGCCCAGAAGCTCTGGAAGCAGGCGTCGTAGAAGAACAATGAGCGACTAATTGAAACCAAAGTACATCATTGACACAGAGGAATCTCCTGGCGTGAAAAATATAAAAAAACACAAAGCGGATTATGCAAAATTGCGCTCGTGTGGTTCATCTGAATGAACCTGTAGTTGAAATGAATCAATGTGGCGGAATGGCTGCGCACAGTAGGGTTCATTGTGAAAACTATACCGTGCGTAACGGCAGAATGTTTCTATAAGCTTCCCACCGTCTTGTTGCCCACCTCTGTCTACCTGTGCTCCATTGTGTGGACCCTTTTTTGAGGGAATACGGCCTTTAGAGCACATAAAAATATTCCGAGATGACATTCAAACTGTGGGAAAACACATTTCACAGTAGAAAGATATTGAAAAAAAAGCAAGTCCTTTAAGCTCTCAGGAGGTACACGTTTCATGAAATCACACAGACACTACAGTAGCTTGTTAAAGGTTACTCGCAGAGCGCTAACATTCTATATGCAGTAGGATGTGTTTTGATTTTATAAGGATGCTGTTTATCTTTCACTTATGCTGAACTAAAGGATGTAGCAGCTCACTTCAGGTTTTTTTAGATACAAAATTAACTTTGTGGAATTTTTGGGGGGAATAACCAATGCCGATCCTGCACTTCTGGGGGCCCTAAGCAAAACTTTTATTACCCTGCTGTGATTACCTATGGCCGAATCACAGCCATGCTGATATATAGCCATATTGCGTTTATACAACAGTTCGACGGCACGAGTGTGTAAATAAATAAGAAACAACAACGGAGTGTTATTAAAACCCTCTTTTGTGCAGAACTACTACTTTCCGCCAAGGATTCAAATCTTAAGTTTGACCAAGGCTCCGTTACTAATTCTAAAACATCACTTTAGAACTAGTAACAAAGGAAAGTTGAGTCCCTCCATTGAAACTCAATGTATTTTGTACAGTATTGTTGAGAGAGAGAGAGAGAGACAAGAGAGAGAGATTACCTGTGTCTGATATAACATTCATTCTTCAGGTCAATGTCCATAATATTAAATCCATTATAAAAATCCATTTGAATGTCCGCTGAGGAAAGCGATCTTTGTATTTGTCCTTTTTACAGTTCCATAACAGCGCTAAAACAACATCCTTTGTTTACAAAAGTCCCTTTCAATTTAAAAGTCTCTTGCGACTGACTTATTCACTCGTAAAGTTTGCTTTTTGTAACTTTAACTCAATCCATATTACGCACTAATGAACCCTTTTTCAATACCAAATACAACATATTATTTATATGAAATAATATTTATTGAACAACATTTAAATTAACAATAGCCATTATAAATGACAATAAGAAATAAACACAATTGTACAATTCAGTGAAATGTACAAAAGCAGTGCTCTACAGGATGCAAGTTAAATATAGCCTTATTATTAAATTATTACATTTAACATAGCCCAATTTGATTTGCTCAGAAACAAGTAATAGATTAATACGACCAAAGATTGCCTGTTTTATGTACCCAAAATGAATTATATCTCATGTTTAACCACTATAAGAGGCAGCGGCAAATCCCAGAAGCACTGCCCGAGATGAAGCTGTTCTCAGCGGGTACACGAGCACTTAACGGCTGCTGACGGCCTGGAGCTCGCATCTCCGAAAACGTCTAAACAAATTGTAAAATAGGCACTATGATTAAATATGAGTCACATATTTCAGGTTTAAACAACTACATTCTCACCTAAAAAACTACAGTTTGTGTGTAAAAAATACAGTGAATTTGCTAGGCCGCCATGACAGTCGCTTCAAGCAGAGTGATACAAACAATGAAAAGGTAGGAGTGCTGTTATCACTAGAATATTGCACGGCTCTCAGCCATCAGATTTGAGAACCAGAAAGAATTGTTTTATAAAAAGAAATATTCACATTATGGTAAATTACTGTCATGATTATTTTATGTAGTTAGGAGCAAGGGGGCCCCCTGGTAGTTCGGGGGGCCCTGCACAACTTAGGGAGGATCAGCTCTGGGAATAACGCCTCGTGCATCAGCCTGAAAATCTGACGAAAATTATGTTTAGAGCTATCACAACTAATAAAACAAAGAATCAATAACTAGAAGTTGGAATCATCCAACTAGAAGCCCATAGCCATGATCAATACAAATATGGATCCTGGTTGTGGGCTTCTAGATTCTCATCAGAGGCATACTAATGCTAAATTGGCTCATTTGTGAGTGCACAACGCAACCTCTAAATCCCTCCGACTTGTGTCTAACAGCAACATTGGAGAACATCTGTTGGTAGCATAATGGCAGGTCCTGTGAGGTCTACTGCAGACAAAAAATGTTAATTAAAACAGGGCAATTTACAGTGCAATCACAATTTAACTTGAAGTTATTTGCTGCAGGAAAGAGTGAGAAAAATAAGCTGCTTTTTACTTCAGATTACTGTCACTGTGGGACTCTCCAATCTTATGGACTGATAATTCAAATATAACTGGCCTCTCATCTACTGCCTGCCAGTATCAGCGGGCTTCTTCTTTAATATCAAGCGATACACAAAACAACAAGCATCATACAGCCTTTTCACATAATTATATTTATAGTGTAATGCAATGCTGTTTTTGGCTCAATCCAGAAAAAATAGTTTTCAATTTGTCTAACAAGTTGTAGAAGTGCCATTAATATTGTAATCTTCCACAGCGCACTGTGACTTGCTTAAAAAGCATGTTTCATCTGAAGCGCGTCTGTCTACAATGAATGTAAGTCTGTCCTAATGAATTCAGAAAATGTAGCTTTGAATTTTATGGCCATTTTCTCCCACGTCGTATCAATGTGTTGGTTGTATCAATGGCAATTTACCCATCTGGCTTTAGATGAGAGTCAGTTATCAGGATGGTGGATTTCTACATGAAAAGAAGATATTCAGCACCTCTCTGCATGGTTTCGAGTGGGCCGGAAAGAACAAGACCTGTTCCAAATTAGCTAAGAGACTGGTAGCAAAGTAACACCACAAATGGAGGGATATGAGAGGGGTTAACTATAAAACAGGGAATATTAGGGGAGTAAGGTGATCTGAGTTCAGATTTAAGTAGTCTCTGAGAGGTGAAACAGAAAGATAGAGAATATTATTTGCATTTGGTTACAGGCTATTTTGATGCACCACTTCTTTTTGATGCATTATTTCTACCGGAATGACTTGAAATAAATATGAATTGAACATGAATTTTCAGCTTTTTCATCTTATACAAGAGTGAATGTCATCCAGGTCATGTTTCACCTCACAATAAACAAACAAGCAAACAAATAAGTGCAGATAAAGTTAATTAAGCACATGCTAATTCATAGTTTTCACATGACGTCACCCCCTTAGAGGAACGCTCAGCTGGTTGGCAAAACAAGCATTTCCTCCATTGCCCACCAGTCATTTTTACCAGGTTTGTGCCAACTACTAATGTAGTAAGACAGTGATATTAAAAGACCAGATTCAGTATACACCTTATTGATGATGCATACCATGTATAGGAAAGCAGATGATCTCAGAATATAAACTCAACATTCAATTTCTCGTTAAACGTTTCCTTGATGGTTTTCTATGCAAAAACGTGTAACCATTTAACGCGTTGCGTTCATATTCTGGGTTCATCTGCTCACCTGCATATAGTATGCGTCATCAATAAGGTGTATACTGAATTTGATCTTTTAATACTACTGTTTTAGTACATTAAGGCACTTTAAGTGTTTTTCACTTTAAGCTGTTTTTAGTGATTGAAATAATGCAGCAGTGGTGTATATGGATCACGTGCAAAAAACTTACATTTTGTTCACATATTTTTGTTTTTCTTCTTTTGAGATTGACAGGCCTGTAACGCAGTTCTATGGATGTTTCGCAACTCAAAACTATGAATTAAGCACGCATTTTCATTATCATAATGCAAAAAAAGTGCTTTATCTGTCTTGAAAATAATGTTACAATGCAAAAAATTTTAATGGTCCTAAAATAGGCATCAAATCCAAAATACAATTTTATAGCATGTTATAACATGGCCTTTATAACATGTTTTCTTGAGGTTCACCTACAGAAATCCATAATAAATTCTCCTTTCTGTGAAATATTGTTTTTTTTCTGTCTACAACACCACTCCCAAACATGTTTTGTCTTTCTATAGTGAATTGAAAAACTAAACATCCACAGACCTCAGTGAGTCCCCCTATTGTCCTTGATTATTCAAATAAATACATTTTTCCAAGCCACTACATATTTGTACGTAGCCGGTCATCCTTTCACAAAAGTCCTAAAATAATTGTATTTCAGATGCGCAAGTAGTCTGTGTTATTTTGGGATTTGTAATTGAAAAGCATTGCAATATTTGAATACAAACTTGTAGGTTCAAGAGTCTGCTGGGTATTCTTGAAGGTTCGCAATTCAGGCCTCATTGTTACACCAATTTCTAGCCTGCTGTGATCCGAATAGAATGGAGTCATATTGAATGACAAATGGCCTCAGTCACAAAAGGAGGCCTTCATGGCCAGACACGCTCTCCTCGAACCGTGACCAAAACGATAAAACCTCCAGTGCAGTTTAGCTACTATATCAGGCCACAGCAGGAGTTAATTGTTTATCTTGAGCTAATTTGAAAATAATTACAAATCTGACCCACCAAGATAACTAATGCATTAGCAGATGAATAGAGTGAAAGAGGATGATTAAATATGGGAAAGAGGCTTTGGACACTAAAATATCAGTTGGGCTTCATAATTGTAATGGCAGATCTCCTTCAGGTTAGATTATGTGCTGAATGGTAGAGATTATGAGAATCGGATTATTTAATCAATTAATACCTGACAAAGTTAAGACCAGTTTAACAAAGAATAAAACCAAGTTTAATCGAGTTTTTCAAGGTTAAATGGATAGTTCATCCAAAAATGAAAATTCTGTCATCATTTACTCACCTTCATGTCATTCCAAACTTGTATGACTTTCTTTTGACTGCGAAACCTTATGAAGATGTTTTGAAGAATTGTTGGTAACCGAACAGTTTCGGTATATGCATGAATTTTTTGCCCATACATTTGAAGTCAATGGGAACTGAAACTGTTTGGTTACCAACATCATCTTTTACTGTATGTTCCACAGAAGAAAAAAAATCATACACATTTGGAACGACGTGAAACTTGAGAAAACGATGACAGAATTTTTATTTTTGTTTTTGTATATTTGGTTTTAGTAATCTGTGGCACCTACATTGACAACCCTCAACAGACTGTTCAAAGACCTCTGATGCATAAAAACACTGAACTGACTTTAGCTGAACAATGACACTGGTCATGTGGTAATTTGGCCCCGATGGCTCTTAAGGCCCGTTCACACCAAGAACGATAACGATAAAGATAACGATAAAGATATAGTTCTAAAAAATTTTCTAAATATAAAAGAATAGCACTGTCTAGCTATAACGATATCGATATAGAGAAACGATATCATTGGGATCATTTTCAGAACTATTTTTTTTCCAGCTGTTGAACGATAAAACACTGACAGCCAATCAGAATCCGTTCTAATTTAAGCGCTTACGCATTTAAAATGGCAGACGACATTGCGGAGAAGTTAATCGCGAGGTCCAGAAAAAGCCACCACTGTTTGACAAGTCAAACCCCCTTTTCAAGGAAATTGATATATGTAAAACAATCGGTCATACCCTCAGAATAAATGGTGAGAAGTATTAACGATGAGATCATTGTGCCAGGCTAGCAAACAGTGTAACATAAAATCACCTCAGGTATCCAGCGCTAGTTTCGACAACATTGTCTTGCTTACTTTGAAGTTGCAATGAAAGAGACTAGGCGTTGTTTTTATTCCACTATATTGACTTTGTCAGGTAAATTCACTGTTAGATTAGATCGATTACACTAGCTATTCACTCGAAACATAGCATGCTGAGGACATCTGCTGGTTAAAGCCATGTAAATGCAACAAGAACAGCAAAAACATGTTGTATACATTCTGAAACCACAGCGCTTGAGCTTAGAATAAACAGACCGTTATCGTTCGTTGGTGTGGATGCAAATATAGTTATCATTATAGTTATCTTTATAGTTATCGTTCTTCGTGTGAACGGGCCTTAACAAGTTTTATCATTCCACTGGAAAACAAAATTTTGGTTTACAAGATACCAAGCTGACAAACAAACTTTGATTAAGTGTTTTGACATCTTTCTGTTTTATACTGAAGTTTGGCTTGTTCAACAAATTTCAGTGGTTAGGTTATATGGTACATATGTCTCCCAGTAGATGCTATTTGTTTAAAGCAGCAGTAAGGACAGTTCCCTTCCCAGGAGTGTTCTAAGGCAAAGCCTTACACAGTACAATTGTGAAAAGGTTGACTTTGACCCTGTAGATCATATCTAACCACTAGACTACCACAAGTGCTTACTGTTATTTTTCCACTCCATACAGCTGTCCATACATTATCTGAAGTTGTGCAATAACCTTGTGTGAGGAACTACTTGGAAAACTGCATACAGGCTTGGAATGACATAAAATGGCATAATTTTCAATTTTAAGTAAACTATCCCTTTTAAAAGTATCACTGACCCATAACATTCTGTGAAATAAACAAAGCCGTCTCCACTGCAGGAGATCGTGTTGATTATAATGCAGCGTGGGTGGTCTTGTTGATTATAATTGTTTGGATTGTTATAGTGTTGTTGGCCTGTGACGGTTTCTTGCAGTGTAAAATGATATTTAAATTACATATAATTGGTAGAGAAACAAGATAGGTCTAGCTATACTTTCTTATTAATCATGAAGTATTAGTTTCCTCATTATTAGTACGTATCATTTTTTTAAAGGTCGATTCTTGAATCATTAGGTGACGCCCTTACAATCTGAATTAAACTCTAGTGTTTTATCATCCTCGATTAGCATATTTAAATACTGTCTTCACTGATTGATGTGTAGTGCTGCGTATTTAAATCTCAAACTGTTTCATTTAGCAGTTTTGTGGAAGATATAACAATGGAAAAGTTTAAAAGCAAAAATAGACTATTTAATACAAAATACACTGTTTTACCACTGTAATTTTAAACTTCTAAGTCTACTTATTATTTGAGAGCACCACTGAGAAATTACCATACTGTAAGCGTTTATGAACTTCATTAACCCTCGTGTTCTTTTGAGATTGACTCCCAGAGACCCTGATGAGTAACTTGAAAAAATAAATATAGTAATTTCGAAATTAACCTATTATCCTTTCACGTTCTTTTAACACAGTACGTTCCTTTTACCTAACTGTTCTAGCTGTACTACAAAGTGCCTTTCAAGGAAAGTCTGTTCAGTCTGCGGCCATGTTTGCAATGCCTCAGGAAGCTATATCAGACATCCAAGGCCAAGTCCTATCTATTTGAGTGGGGGAATCTTGAAATCTCAAAAACTGCTTGGCGAACTCACAGTTAACCACTTACACCCTGAAGGCATTTTTTAAGGATTTCACGTCTAAGTGGCACACTTAAAAGTAATGGCTTATAACGCTACAAAAAAACAAGATATAAACAAGTGCATGGTCTCATTTGATAGAAAACCTTTCAAGTTTTGGAAAAAAAAAAGACTTTGATCATGTTTGGAGGCTCTTATGTTACATCACTGCTCAGAAAAAGTGATGCAATTCATTGATTTATGTTGTTATTATTGATGATTGACATGATGACTATTAGAAAGTATATATGGAAGCTCATAAAATCAAGTTTGTACTTATGCACAATCATGTCAACTACATCTGAGCCAAATTGTGTTGATATCTCAAAGCAATCAAAAGTTACAGCATTTGGAACCAAGGTAGTCTTTTTATCAAAAGTCCAAAAAAAAAAAAAAAAACCTCTCCAAACAAGAGATCTGAGTGCTTTACTGAACATAAGAACTACTTACATGTGTAAACGCCACAATAAAGCATAAACATATTTATAATTACATAGAATAAGTAACAAGTAATACGATCCCAGTTGATGAGTGCTGTTTCAGCTGTGCGCTCCTATTGTATGGCGCACGGTAAATAGAGACCTGTCAATCAGGGCGATCAGCCCAATCCAAGCGCACTCCAGTTGTAAGAGAGTTTAAGATTGCTCCCTACACATCGTCCCACCCACCATACCCACCCACCTGACCTGAGATCCAGTTTCCATTGATTTAACTTTCAAATGACTCGTCGGATTGCAGAAGCAAGCATGTCTTGTCACTCCGTAAGGATTTTCTCAAGATCTACTTGTCATATGTCATGTTTGGGCTTGTTTTGGGCTCATTTGAAGACAACCTGCTCTAAATAAAGACGTGTGATTTTACTATGGTTTACTGATGTTTTGCGAAGCAAAACATAACGCAAAAGCTTCATCTGTGTACTGTTATGTGCATCGGCAGCGATTTTTATTTATTTTATTTTTTTTTCTATACAAATACTTGGTATAGTTTGGTCACAAACTGAAACAAATATGCTTTTTGTATTCTGCTAGTTGAGACCTTTTTAACGATATATAACAAAAGACTATCAGTTATTTATGATGCTTTTACAGACCACATTTCAAGTAAACAGTCATTTTTCATGCTATAAAAAAGTGCTCCTCTTATAGCAAATTTAAAAGCAGTTGTTAAGAGTTAGTCATATTGGAAGCTTGACTTTCCATACTGGAAAGTCGAGCTTCTAAGCTTTAAAATGACACCTATTTTTTGTTGACCAAGCAAGTGGTTATGAAGTTACAGGACCACAACTTTTTTGTATAACTCTGGCGCCCCCCTTGGCCCGGTACCGGGCCGCTCCAAGTTTAAGTGGTTAAATAAGTGGTCAAAAGGTACACCTTTGTATCTTATATATCCCTTAAGGATGCATATAAGCATATACAGTACATATAAGTACCTAAAGTGTACATATTACAGTAGGTGTTATCGTTTTTTTTTTTTTTTTTTTTTTTTTAAAGGAATTAAATAATTAAAAGATTAAAAGGGATTTAAGGGAATAACAAAAAAGAATTAAGAACAGTAAAAGTTCCAGGTCTGTTGTAGTTAAGTAATCAATTTAATATTTCAATTTTGCAAATAATATTTTTTTTAAAAATGTATTCACTCTTATTTGTACGTCTGATGTCAAAAACGCAAAACCTTTCTTGTCTTGTCACATTCCGTTATGAATTACATTAATCATATATTAATCAAATAATAGCATGTTTTCAATTCAAAATGGTGAAATTTCATAAAGATGCTGAGTGATTGATTCACTGGATATTATTGTCGGTCGCTGAATACTTCAATCATAAAACAGTCGTTGCTTAGCTACTTATTCGTCATGTATTCTTTCACTGCTAAAACGAAACCGTTGCGTTGGAATTTGCACTTGTCTTCTGTGAACAGTAAGCCCTGCCTTCTTTGATTTGATTGGCCAGCACACTTGTTCTGATTCGGCCATTTTTAATTATTGGAGGGGACTTGTTCCCCCCCATTGTCTACGGTGGTTACAGCCCTGCCTAAAAGGTACATATTAGTACCTTTTAAAAAGTTACTGCCCCAGTGACAGCTTTTGTACCTTTTTTATTGCGAGTGAAATGAACTGTCCCATAAATGCGGTTTTAAAAAAGCATATTTTTCAGGCTGGACCAACTAATGCGCATGTACAATCCTAAGGGTGTGTCTCTGAACAATGACTATTTCAATAGAAACTGGAGTTTCTTACAGCAGCTGCAGTGACGCAATGACTTTACCAATCGCCGATTGGCTCTTTTATTTAGAAGGCGGGACTTTTTCAGCTGTTGCACTTTTTCCCATTCATAATTAACATGAGTGCACCGTCTTTGCTGTACTAGCAGGCAGATATTATTAAAGTTGCCCTTATCTTTTGGTATCCATTCTAATGACATTTGACCCCATCAAAAATGCATTGTAAAAAAATCCACCACGAACAGAACCCATGAGTTAATTTGTAAGAATTGCATGCATAAATTTGCATTAACTATTTTTACGTTGTCCCAGAGCTTTGACATTTGAATGTCTCTGCTGGAAACATCACATATGCATCAAATGATACTGGAAATGGATTTCATCAAGCTGAAACTGTGTGAGTTCTCTGAACTGTCTGAATTTTCATCATTCAAAGCAGGTGTTGCTATTATGCCAAGATTGAGTGAGACCTCCTGAATTGCAGTGTTTTCATACTCTGCCAGTACAGAGAGGAGACTTGAGCCCACAAGAGCCAGAGAGACACGCTGAGGCGCTAAGCTTGAATTGAAGATGGCAGCTCTGCCAGATCTGATGAGAAGCAGACGGTTTGGATGGCATTAGGACAGATGAGATGAGGCACAAACACACATACACTCTGCAGGATTGGGCAGGCCCTCAGCTGGGACACTGCCCTGGGCAGACAAACATAAAATTTGTAAAATACTTTTTTTTTCTGCTTTGATAGAAACACTATCTGTGAAACAGCTTGAACCAGATGGATCCTACTTTTGAACTCATTTGGATTTACAAATGAGATATTCGCAATAAAAGACAGAGTCCAAAGTGTGCAAGTACACTTTTTGTTGTTGTCCCACATCGATGTGAAAATCCCAATTCTCAATTTAATTTAGAAAGCTGTGCCCTGGAATCAACCCCTATTTCCTGCATTGTGCACTGTACACTAGCATTCAAAAGTCTGGGCCAGTACGATTTTTTATTAATTATTTTTTTATTCAGGAAAGGGGGGTAAAAATCACAGCGCTTCAACCCGCGGGCTAAAAAAACAACCTGCGGCAACAGTATAAAAGTAGCCCAATTCTGCGGGGAAAACGCATTGGCAACACTGCCAACAACAGATGTCTGTTTTATGGCCTTATTTCAGTGACTTAAAAAATAAATGTTATAAACGTATTTTTCTCAAAAATACAAACTTTTACATACATGCTGCTAACATAATATTGTAGCAGAGTTTGTGCTGAATACAGTGTAATCACACTTCAGCCATGAAATTTTTATAAGTAACAGAAATAAGCACAAATGTCAGGGCATGTCAAAACATCTCCAGGGCACAGAAAACACCTGACCCCAGAGGGTTAAAGCAGACGGTGAGTAATTTTCCTCTCCTTTCTTCATTTGCTTAAAGTTGCCATGAAATCAAAATTGAAGTTTTTTGGCTTTCAGTATGAATATGTTAGCCTTACTCTTTATCTATAAGCTAGTGCGCTCCAAAACAATGACAAAATTTGTATTTAGAATATATAAGCATTCAAAACTTACAGTCCCTCACTTCTGCCAATATGGATCAACGATTTTGATGACGTCATGCTGCACTTCAGCTTCTCATCAGATTTTCTGTCCAATCAAATGCTCTGTAGAATCTAAAGCGTCCCGCCCCCTACATTATAAATAGACGCTGAAGCTGCGGCTGAAATCGGTCACTTGTTCACACGTTTACTATTTTCTACATGGTGAATGGCACATAGTGCACTATATAGAGGATAGGGAACGATTCAGACAGTGTAAATATGCTTTCCATTGAAGCAAACGAAGTCTGGTTTCACGTTCGTGTCATACGAATCGTCGCAGCGCGCGCACAGTCTGCTCCGGTCCAGAAAAGCGATTGCACAGAGCGGATTATATGCGCTTTTTAAAGCGATATGGAGGAAACTGAGGCTTTACCGAGCTCAACGGCTCTGGCCGAGCTGTGATATAAACGAAACGCTATTGGCTAATTTAAAAAAGGGGAGGGGCTGTTTGACACATTGAATAATGCTGCACGTTTCAAGACTTTAATAAAAGCCTACTTTAAAAATAGTGTTTATAGTGCATTTTCAATGTGTTTATTGCAAAGGGTACTCTGTTTACACGACAGCGATACTAAAAATTGCTTTTTTCACGTACAGATGACAACATTGTCAAAATGATCTGCAAAAATGACTAAAAACACTGTATTCTGCTGCCAAGTCAGTAGTTGGCGATGTCACTTTGTAAAGAAACACTACGCACCTGTAGACTGAACGCATAATATGCATGCACACAACGTCACCATTTTCACAAATTAGCATTTTTGTTGTTTACACAGAGGATGATAAGAGCATTGTTTTCAAAAGTTTGCACTTTGAAACCCTAAGTTTAGTGCGGCAAAACAGACTCAGCGCAGCCCATTACCTTACAAGTAATTGCTGCTCTCTGTAGTCATAGTAAAATCTCTTCAGAATTATGGAGTTACACATAATGTGAATATGAAGGTTTACTATAGAAAAGTTAAAATTTGATTAAAATGGTGACAGACCAAAGCGACTGACTCGGTCTGGCCTCCCCCGAGCTCAGATGTCAAGCTGCACTCATGCTTCGCACTCCCTCTGAACTGTTAAGCCCCCCGCCTTAGCAACCCCAAGAAAAAATCCTGGAGCCGCTACTGGCATCAAGTCTGCATTTAGAATGATTTCTGAAGGATCATGTGACATTGAAGACTGAAGTAATGATGCTGAAAATTTAGCTTTGCCATCACAAAATTAAATGACATTTTAATATATATTAAAGTAGAAACTGTTTTCACTGTAATTTTGATAATAAACGTAGCCTTGGTGAGCATAATAGTCTTCTTTAAAAATCATTAAAAAATGTTACCGACCCCAAACTTTTGAACTGTATATATGATTCATGACAGCTCCAGAACGCTGTGTTTACAGCACTGTCCAAAATTCGCTCACTCATTTTCGTTCACTACCTTAAAAATGTGTAAATCTTTCTGTGAAAAAGTATATGAATGAGCAAACAAAGTGTAGGAGACTTTTTTTTTTTTTTTCTGGGAATACAGCCAGTAATGAATCCTTCTGGAAGTAGCTGTTCTAAGGGAATGAATATAATATTGATAGTACTGTCTTGCATATGAGTAAAAAATAACTTCTAACATAGTAAATTTTGAAATATTGGTACAGACCGGGAATATATTAACATAGCAGACACTAATAAAGCACATAAGAAAAGATAGGAATAGTAGAGGATGTGGTTTGGTTGAAAATTTAAGAGACTTTATTATGGAGATAATAAAAAATGTGTGAAGATGAAAAATATATGGTGATGATTAAAGATTTTAATGGATGAAAAAAGGAAGAAGGGAAAGTTAGTGGAATGTGAGGTTGGTATTGAAAGAGAATAGGAAGGATGTGCATTTCTACCTCTATTTTTAGGTGGAATCTGCCCAGTAAATGTCCATCTTTTTGACAAAAATGTAATATACAGTGACCTAAAAAACTGTTTATATATGTAATATACATGAATGTCATTGCATTAGATTTAAAGCAAGTGATATTTATTTTAAATATGGCACAAGCACATTTTTCAACTAGAGGACACAAATACACCATAAAAAGTTTAAATATTGTTACAGAAAAAACCTGTTAATTGGTTATTTTACCATATACAGTACAATGAAAAACTGTAAATGGATTAACATCTCATTATATGTAATTGTACTGTATTACTGTCAAATTTGTTTTTTTGAGGGTAAAAACTATGAATTACCATATCTTTTATGGTGGAAAACAGTAAACGGACATTCCTAGAAATCCCTAGCTGCATGACACATCACATACGATTATATTTTGTATAAATGGTTGTTTCTTTTTATTTTTGTTATTAGTAACCATAACATTTTGGTGCTTTTGTGTTATGTTTTCGGTTTATTTTTATTTATTTTATTTTTATTTATTTTTTTATTTGCATGACCCTGTGCACATACAGTATATGAGTATTTGAGTATGTTTTATGGACAGGCCACTTACGATGAACTCTGATTCATCATATGGCTTTTTTTTTTCAATTATATGGAAATATATGGTTATAACATTAGCTATGTTTCCATCCAAAGTTGCGAATTTAACTTGTGCGCAAAATTGAAATATCGCATAAGATATTTGTGAATAAAGCACCGTCTATTTTGTCATGTTGTCATAAATGCTGTGATGTTATCTTGCATTCAGATGCTTCAGAACACAATCATGTGAAATGCTTCTAGAAGGTAATTATACCGAATCCTTTTGGTGACAGACTTTGGCTCAGGAATTAAACAAATGTGTTTATGTCAGGACCATTATCGTCAAAGATGATTGACAATTAGCATACAGTTTGGATTGGCGGTATGGTTAACATGCAAGCAGCCTGAAATAATTATGTATTATAAAATATTATGATAAAAATCTGTGACAATAATTTCTTTATTTTTGTAATAAAGTATGCAAAATCAAAATCAAATACACTTCTGTACACTGGAGAAAAACATATTGATTATATGTTTCCCTCAAAGTTCTTTAGAGAGAAGTATTATTTTTCCTATTTTTTCCCAGAATAGGATTGAGTGAGCATTACTTGGCCAAGGACCGCCCAAGAGGACGTTTGACTGACATGTAACGCATCCAATCACAGTTCGTTTTGTTTCACGTCATGTTTAGGGGTGTGAAAATGTAAAGTCATTGTCCTTACAATAACAGACCGGCATGCATCTAATAAATTATTCATTCAAGATCGTTGTGCAAGTTTACTGCGACAATGGAGCCACATACTTTTGAAAATCCAGCGTTTAGTTGATCCCGGTAAGCGCTCATTGTCTTCCAGTCTTTCATTGGTCAGGCAAACAGACAGCCACGCCCCAAACTCACTCCATTGGTTGAGGCAGCTTGCCTCTGCATAACAACCTGGGACAGGAGGAAGCATTTTTACATATTTCCCCATTAAATTTGAACTCCTTTACCTCTTACAAAGTTTCAGAACATGTCCACAATCATACAAACCATGGCAGCAGACCTGTTTGAACCTGTCTGGTTTCCTTTCAGACGAGGACATGTCTTGAATCTAGCATTATCCACTCACCCAGCTGTCCAACTTCAACCTTCAGCTTGTTCTTTTTTCTTTCTTTTTTTTGCTATGGAAACTGCATATTAGAATCGCCTTCCCAAATGCACTTATCCCCACCTGTGCTTTTGCTCTTTGTCTCTTTCTCAAAAACACACAGAAACACATTCCTCCGCAGAACGATCTCTTGTCATTCACACACTCAGCTGGAGGAGCTTTGAGTATGGCGATAGCACACAAAATGTTCCACATCGAAAAGAACACGAAATGGCACAATCATAACAGCATGGATGCTCGAGCGCACCATACAGAGCAAGCCAACCTTCGGCAATTACATACTCCTCGTACACACGCTCTCCCAATTAATGATAACCACGATATCTCAACAGCCTCCACATTCTCAATTATAAACAGTCATAACAAAGCTTCTCTGTAGTAAATGGAAGCCAGTCAGGCGTGCGCAAGGCATAATTGTTACAATGTTGAAAGTCACAGTTAATTAAAGGTCACCTAAGCTGCTGCAGACATGCCGGAATAGTGATGAACGGATGAAATGCAGGGTGCTGCTGTCCGGGAGAGCATGTGAACTGCAGTGGTGTTACAAAAGCCACAAAACTACAATTTACTATGAAGTATTTGCTTCATATTAATGGATCATTTCAGCTTCATGCAATAAGCACATTTTAATGAGCTGCTGGATGATGGGGGTACAGTAAATTATGCTGCATAGGCCTTTATGATGCCAGGACAGTTCTGCTGGCTCATCATTGGCGTCTGTTCATCCGTTTGCGACAAGCATTCAGTGTGGCCCTTAAAGGATTATTTCACCGAAAATGAGCGTTCTGTCATCATTTACTCACCCTCTGGTCATTTCAAAACCGTATGACTTTGTTTTCTTCGAAACACAAAAGAAGATATTTTGAAGAAAGTTTCAATGTTGTCCAGAACAATAAAGAACAAAATTTTCTACAAACGACAGAATGTCATGCAGGTTTGGAACAACAATAGGGTGAGGAAATGATGAAAGAATTGTAATTTTGGGGTGAACTATCCGTTTAAGTTTCAAAAAGACACAAAGCACCATAAAATATTAAAAAAAATGATCAATATAATTCTGAAGCCATTGTTCTGGAGTCATGAGGGTTCATGAGAAAAGCAGAGATGTCTGATTTGTTTGTGTTGTTCTTTTGAGATGGATCTTTACAATGAATCGGTTGATACAGTTTTGGTTTGTTCAGTGATTTGGTTCTCACTGATTCAGTCACAATGATTCAGTGAATTACCAGCTCACTGGAGGGGAAGAATATCTTTGAATATCAATTTAAACTTTGAGCTGTTTGTCATATAACTTCAGAAGATTTATATAGGCTACACTCTAAAAAATGCTGGGTTCAAAACAACCCAAGTTGGGTTGAAAATGGAAAAACCCAGCGATTGGTTTGTTTTAAACCCAGTGATTGGGTTAAATGTTTGACCAACCTGCTGGGTAGTTTTATTTAACTCAACTATTGTTTAAAAATTACTGTATTATTTGCTTAAAATGAACCCAAAATATGTTGGAAATTAATATTTATTAATAAGTTTAATAAATGAACATTTATTAATATGTTTAATAAATATAAATTAAACAATAAACATTTATTAAATTGCTTATTAACAATAATAATTCACCTTTTGATTATTATTGTTGCCTCTAGTAATTATGTGTCTGATTTTTAATTTTAGGTTCATTTTAAGCCAGCCATATAGTAATTTTTAAACAACAGTTGAGTTAAATAAAACTGCCCAGCAGGTTGGGAAAACATTTAACCCAACCGCTGGGTTAAAACAACCCAATTGCTGGGTTTGTCCATTTGCAACCCAACTTGGGTTGTTTTTAACCCAGCATTTTTTTAGAGTGTATATTGCACATAATTAAAATTGACTGCTTTCATTATTAATTTTACATTTGCGTCTTTTTTATATATGTTTGTAAGCCTTGGATCCCATGAGGACTGAATGGAAATTGGCAAGGAGTAGAATTCTTCATTGTTTCCTTTGGGGAAAAAAAAAGTCTTTATGTTTGGAACAACATAAGAGTGAGTAAATGATACATTTTGGGCTGAGCTGTCCCTTCAAAATCGATCAATATGACTCTGAAGCCATTCTTCTGGAGCCATTTGAGAGAGAGTTCACAAGAAAACTAGAGATGTCTGATTTGTATGAGTTGTTATTTTGAAATGTATCTTTACAATAAATCGGTTGATACAGGTTGTTGACTTGCTTGGTTCTTGAGTTCAACTCACTCAACTCGATGATTCATTCACAGTGATTCAGCGAGTTAACAGCTCACTGGATGGGAAGATTATCTTTTGAATAATGACTTAAAGTCCCCTGAAATCAAAATTTAAGTTTTTTTAGCTTTTAGTATGAATATGTTAGCCTTAAGGTTATGAATAAACTGGTATGTTCCAAAACAATGACAAAATTCGCATTTAGGAGATATAAGCATTTAAAACTTACAGTCTCTCATTTCTGCCAAAATGGATCACGGATTTTCACGACATCATCACGGACTTCAGCTTCTCATCAGATTTTCTGTCCAATCAAATCCTCTCTAAAATCTAAAGCGTCCCGCCCCCTACATTATAAATAGACGCTGAAGCTGCGGCTGAAATCGGTCACTTGTTCACACATTTACTATTTTCTACATGGTGAATGGCACCATATAAGGGATAGGGAACGATTCAGACAGTGTAAATATGCTTTCCATTGGGGCGAATGAAGTCTGGTTTCACATTAGTGTCACAGTCAGCTCCGGTCCAGAGACATGAGAGCACAGAGCGGATCATATGCGCAAGTCAGCGCAGACCAGAAAACGTATTGGACCCATTTGAATTCTGCACAGAATGCCGTTTAAAGCGATTAGAAGGAAACTAAAGCTTTATCGAGCTCAACGGCTCGGGACGAGCTGTGATATAAACGAAATGCTATTGGCTATTTAAAAAAAGGGGGAGGAGCTGTTTGATATGTCCCGCCCTGTCTTCCTGTTTCAGTTGAAATTACGTCAATGCATTGAATAATGCTGCACGTTCCAAAGCACTTCAGTGGGCCTTTAAAATTCAATTTGTTCCTTAAATGAAGTAAGAAGATTCATATATACAGTATTGTGCACATTTTATATGGAATACTTTTAAGATTATGTTTACTTTAGCAAGTTTTTAAACCTCAGTCTCCATGGGGAATGCATGGAAATGGACAAGGAGAAGAATTCTTTATTATTTGTGGGAAAAACAAACAAGTCTTTCAGGTTTGAAATGACATGATAATTGAATAAATGATGACAGAATTTACATTTCTGGGTGAACTATTCCTCGAAATACATACACACATCCTGAAGTCATTTGTGATGGTCTCTGGAGAACTGTCTTTTAGACGTAGTTTATAGTAACAATTACCTGATAAGAGTTTGCTGATGAAATGTATAGCTTTTTTTATCTCCATTTCATAGACAGGTTGCTAAACCCCTTCCTGCCCTGACCTGTCAGATACTTACATTTAAAAAAAAAATACGTACATCCATAATAAAATGTGTTAGACTGAGAGAGTCATTCTTTAACGTTACGATGTACTCCATTATGGAGGTAGTTATTGTTTGTAAAGTGTGACACTGGAGCGACTCTGATTTGTTGATATGTGCTCTAGATGCATGTAAAGATGTTTGCATTGCATTTCCAAGCGCCTGTTCCTGCTGCTTAAGATGCTGTTATTGATGTGGGTCTTAACAGTACTAACAATATAATCTCCAGTAAGCTGTAGAATTTTTATTACCATGTTTTAAAGGTCACATTTCAGATGTTTAAAAACAAGTAATACAAAAAATGTAATATGAATCATTAAGCCTAGAGCATGAAGTCCATCTGCCAATTATGTAAATTTCCAGATATGGTGATAAAGATTGCATCAATGCATTGAAAAGTAAAAAGCAAACTTAGAGTTTAAATATTTAAAATATTTCATTTAGGCAAATGAATTATTCAAAGTGTAGCCTGTAAAACATGCAATTATATTTTATCCACTATGATACTTTTTGAGTCACAGACATTTGAAAACAAAAAATATATTTCTTTGGATCCCCATACTTTAAAAACACAAGTTAGACCAGCAATATTCTCCCAAATGCCAACAGAGTTGTCTGAGCAAATTTATTCAGTATTTCATATTGAACAATGTTGCTGATTTTAAGCTCCCAGCATTTCTGTATGTTGTTCTTTATGTTGTCATCACTTTTAGATTTGTTTTATGTGGTGATGTTAAAGCTTATCTTTTTACTTAATGAGGCTTGTTGAGGTTTTTGTATTAATTTTTGAGGTGCATCATATATGCAGCCTGGTCTCACGTACGTATTAATACGTAACTTTCAAAGACAAAAAACGTACATTTCTGTAATTTTGGATAGGTGCTGAAACGTACAATATGGATGTATTGGCAGCATTTAAACGTAGCATTATTACGTTTTTACAGTGAAAAAACGTAAAATGTTTACGAATCTTTCATGTCATAAAGATATATGTATAATTTCCCTTTTATCATTTTATAGATAAATGTAAGATCCCTAAACCCCACCCCGAACCTAAACATACCAATTTTATACAGAATATTAAAAGAATAAAACATAATGTGTAGGAAAATGACAATTTTAGTAACAATATAGCATTAAAATGATATTTTGAGCCGCTAATCCTACACATACCCCTAAACCTACCCATAAAAATTTCTTAAAACTACGTACTGTTAGAAAATAAAAGAATAACAGACAAACAAGCGTAATCACAATCATTTATTGTGAAAATGTCAAAAGTGGTACCAAAAGTAGTTCAAATGATGATGACTCGCAGTCCTCTCTGGCAGTAATAGTTTATGGGGTACAGAGCAGAATTTAAGTTATTAATCCATGAAAATATGTATCCGGCTTCTCTCCATGAAGCTGCACACTCATTTCAAATGTCAATCCACTGAAACACGACATGTCGCAATCTGTGACGAAGCAGGTGAGAACCAATGAGCGTTCAATATCAGTGCCGTAAACCATGTCGTAACGCTTTTTCCTTCTTCCTTGCGAACTTACGGATTCTAAAGATTTGGAGTACAGCGAACAAATAAAATTGATGTGATTTGTGAATTTATGTTGTGTTTTGGTGTATCTTATGGTTGTATTGTCAGTCGCTGCATAGGAGAAAACGCCTTTTGTGTCTCACAGCAAACAAACTAAATATTACAAAATGGTTAAACAATTGCAGAAATGATGTTCATTTTAGGGTTTTAAAGTGTCTTGTTTAACGTTATGTAATCCTCCGAAATGAAGTGCCGCACTGCCTGCACAAACAGCGGGACGCGCAATGTTTTTAGACTTGTTATTCCAACTAATTGCGGGTGGATGAGTGATAAATCATTAATGTGTTGATTTTAATAAAGACAACGAACGTGCATCACTCTTTAACTTTTGTTTTCAACTGAACGAAAAACCAATCAAGGAAAGCATGTGCCTAGAGCACCTCCTAGTGGTCATTATATAAAACAAAGGAAAACCCTACATGAGATATTGCTTTATAACTTAACAGCTTTAACTAAAAATATACACAAGCTTAACTAACAGAAATGATATAATTATATATTATATATAATTATATATCCAACAATGATGTAAGGAAACAGTGGCAAAATATAAGTTTGAAGGGAGTAAAGCCTGTGTTTAAAGGCTGTTAAGGAAATGTAATTTAGCCAAATAAGAACTTTAATTTTAAATAAATGTTAATTTATAAGCAGCCTTTTTTATTCATTTGTGCAGTGGCTCAGGAGATGAGTCTTTGAGTCTGTAAAAAAGTCAACAAACTTAAAATATAAAACCAAAGATTTTTTGAGGTAATCTTGTTAAAACAGATTTTATAAAATTGGTATCGAAAAGGTATCATTCAGGAATCGGTATCGAAACTTTTTGAACGATACCCAGCCCTTGCAGCACAAGTCACGAACATGAGATGAGTAAACTGACTAAAAACATGTATTGATATGACAACTGAATACAACAGAATCAAAACATTAATGCCACAATTTTAATATTAATACAAGGGAATTCATACACATTTACACTTAGATACATAAATAATTTATGTTTTATTGCTGTCAGTACGTAAGTATTTTACGTTTTAGTGCTATAAATACGTCAGTATTGTGCGTTTTTGTGTGTATGAAAACGTAAGTAAATGTACATGTGGTAGAACCACACTTTACGTAAAAATACACACTTATTCTCATGAGATCACGTTGGTATATGATATGGAAGCCCATTTCTGCCACATAAGGGGGGGAGAAATACATGCTTTGGTAAATCATAATTACGACATTAAAGTAAGTCATTGTCACATTATCACATAAAAAGTCAAAATCATGAGATTCTTATAATTATGAGGTAATAAATGACATCAAAGGGTATTACAAGATAAGAAGTTGAATTTTTTGTAATAATTATTTGATAATTACGTATTTCATAATTTTGAACTGGTTTCATAATTTCAAATTTTTATGTCAGAGTTTTGACTGACATAATTTAAACTTATGTCAGCCTTGAAATTAAAATTTTCTCTCATCTCATAATTAACTTAGTATGTCAATTTAGACTTTTTTTTCCTGATGATTGCTTTTTTTTTTCTTTTTTTTTGTCAATTATTATTTACCAAAGCATTTTTTATTTTTTATTTTTTTATGTGATGAAAATGGTCTTCCATAACTATTGATTTGCAAGGTAGCAAACTAGCAAACTAGCAAAGCTATATATGTACGAATGATCTACTGACATTACAATGTCTTAATGTATTTTACTAAATATGAAATTATATATGAATATGAAGTTGCTTTGAGACATTTGGCATTTAGTGAATGTACAAAAGTAAAATTGGCAAAACAAAACAGTATGGCTGTTTAGAAATCAAAAAATGTAAATGCATCATGTTGTCTTGATTTTTGTAACGCTTTTCCTAACAGTTCCTTTTTTACAATATTTCAAACACAAGATATGGATTTCAGACACAAACACTGAAAAAGTATGCATATTTTAAAAATCCTAAAGGTAAAAAAAGCAACTCTTACCCTATAGTTGTGACTGTCGGAAACAGGGTATGTCTCGATTTTCTGTTATATTTACTCATATTTGTAGTTCCCTGTTAACTAGTTCTAATAACACTACATGATCCCAGAGTTCTGCACATCTTCTTGCCACAGGACTGCATTTGCCAGCATCGCTCTGGGTTAGATTGTGATTTTGGACCTCAGCGTGAGAGCTTCCCTTAAGCTGCATCTCCACAAAATAAATTGTATTTGTCACACACTCGATGCCACCGAATGTGCGACACCAACATCACAGCAACATTGCTAGCCGCGGGCATCTTTGTCTCTCCTACAAAATTTTCACAAAGTAATGCGCTCTCCCTCCGGGAATTGCACCCTTTTACTTACTGCCATCATTAAAAGTTTTCTTTGAGCTCGAGTGAATCTGAGCCACTGGTTCTGCCCTCATAAGTATGCTGGTGCGTCTCTAATGCATGCCGTGCGAGGCTGTGGCAGTTAAACTACTCCTCTGCATGTGAAAATGGATGATGGAGGTCGTGTCGCCGCGGTACTGCGGTGCGGGCCGTCGTCGGCGCGTGGAGGAAAATGACATCGCTCTGAATGCACGCAGCTGGAGGACACCGCCTGCCTTTCTCCCTATGACTGGCTAATGGCCTATGAAATGGCCATCTCAGACCAGGGAGCATAGACGGGCCACTGAGTCATATTTTCTTTATTCTCAGAAAACAGATTTCATTTCCAGTGCAACTTTTTCAGCCTGCCAGGAAATTCTTCAGTACCTGCTTTCCAAACACCCAACTTTACTTCACACTATAGAGGTCTGCAGGGGTCCACTTGGATCCGAAAACCCGAGCGGGTTCGGGTCCAAAACTTTGACGAGTGCCTCGGACACAGGTTGGGTCTCGGTAAAAATAAATGTGCTTTTACCGAATGGACCTGAGAAGACCCAAATTATTCAAATATGCCAACTTCATTTCAGGTGTTTAGTACTCCACATGAACTGCGCTCTGCAATACCTGCGCCATTCGAGAGGATGAGTGTGGGGATTTGCTGCCTAATATTAACATAAATATAAACTTCCTTGTCATTTGAGGTGAAACATAACACTTATGATCTACAGTACCAGTCAAAAGTTTGGACACATTACTATTTTTAATGTTTTTGAAAGAAGTCTCTTCTGCTCATCAAGCCTGCATTTATTTGGTCAAAAATACAGAAAAAAATGTAATATTGTGAAATATTATTACAATTTAAATTTATTTTTACAATTTACTTTATTTCTGTGATGCAAATCTGAATTTTCAGCATCATTACTCCAGTCTTCAGTGTCACATGATCCTTCAGAAATCATTCTAATATGATGATTTATTATCAATGTTGGAAACGGTTGTGCTGCTTAATATTTTTTAATAACCTGTGATACTTTTTTCCAGGATTCTTTGATTAATAAAAAGTAGAACAGCATATATTCAAAGTAGAAATCTTTTCTAACAATATAAATCTTTACTATCACTTTTTATCAATTTAACACATCCGTGCTGAATAAAAGTATTAATTTCTTTCCAAAAAAAAAAATAGAAAAAAATTACAGACCCCCAACTTTTGAACGGTAGTGTATATTGTTACAAAAGATTTCTATTTTAAATAATAAATGCTGTTCTACTTTTTATTAATCAAAGAATCCTGGAAAAAAGTATCACAGGTTATTAAAAAATATTAAGCAGCATAACTGTTTCCAACATTGATAATAAATCAGCATATTAGAATGATTTCTGAAGGATCATGTGACACTGAAGACTGGAGTAATGATGCTGAAAATTCAGCTTTGCATCACAGAAATAAATCATATTTTAAAGTATATTAAAAAAAGAGAACCATTATTTTAAATTGTAATAACATTTCACAATATTACAGTTTTTTTCTGTATTTTTGATCAAATAAATGCAGGCTTGATGAGCAGAAGAGACTTCCTTCAAAAGCAAAAAATAGTAATGTTTCCAAACCTTTGAGCGGTACTGTCCTTGGAGGTGCTCGCCCAAGCAGAAAAATGATGTCCTGTTGCCAGATTGATTGCAGAAATCTAATCTAAATGCAGTTTAGGCCAAACTAACTCAAATTAACAAAACTTAAACCATTACTCTATATTTTCATGTTTTTCCTCAAACAAAACTAGTAGTGAAAATCTATGGAAAACATATTCTCTTACATTTTGACATACACTAAGTAGACTATAGGCTACATTATCTAGCAACACGCAACGTAGCTAATGTAAACATTACAAAGAAGGATCAGAGGATGAATTTCATCTAGCCTACAAATAAGATGGGCATACTTTTAAATCTACACCTGCCATTGTGTTTCTTATTTATCGTCTCTGATTTTGGTCTGCGTCATCCCTGGTTGATAAAGTCCCGCTCGCCACAGGCTGCGCAGACATCGCTGCTTTTTACTTTCAGGTCCAGTCGGGTAAGGAAAAAATTCTGTCTATCTGTTTATCTGGTTTGAGTCGCCATTCTGACGTAGAACATGGAAGTGCTGCACTGTCTATACAACGCAAACAGTGTCTGAGAATGATAGGGTAGAGAAGATATTGTTGAATAAAGTCATTATTTTTGTTTTGTTTTTGCGCACAAAAAGTATTCTCGTCACTTCATAACATTAAGGTTGAAGCACTGTAGTCACATGGACTATTTTAACGATGTCTTTACTACCTTTCTGGACCTTGAATGTGGTAGTTAAATTCTATGGGGGATAAAAAAAAAAAAAAAACTCTCAGATTTCATCAAAATATCTTAATTTGTGTTTTGAAGATGAACGAAGGTCTTACGGGTGTAGAACAACATGATGGTGAATAATAAATGACATTATTTTCATTTTTGGGTGAACTAACACTTTAAAATATAAACTCATACTGTGTCATGTTGTCTTTAAATCTTGCCTGAAAGTTACTACTCACTTTGGAAGTCATAATTAAGATGTTCAGTTGATTTATTTTATATATATATTCACTTAGTGACAAAGACAGGACGGTTTTTTTAAGAGAGCAAAGGATACTTATGTGAGTAATTGATTCTTTATCTATGTAATTTATCATGACTTCTGCTTGTGCTGCCATAGAGAATAAAGGGGAGATAGAGTTTTATAATATATCTGTGATGTACAAAGTTTCAATAATGATATGACATATGACATAATGATATTTTTGTTATGGTTAGATTGCGAAACTGCTCCCCCAAACCCCCCATAATTCTCATTTTGTTAATAAATGGTCATAATAATAGTGTACCTTCGCCTTTTCACAATAAGGTCTATTGGTTTATATAGTATGTTGTTGGTGTGTGTCGTATTAAAACATAATGTTGTGTTGAGGTTTTCAAAGGACAAAATGTTTAATACATGTTGAAAGAAAAAAATACAATTCCAGTCCAGTTCTCTCAATAGCTTCTGTAGTTTTGATAGTAAATGTTTTAGGCTAAGTGGTGTTTTTGAATGAGTCTATGATGCTATAGTAGTAACTTTGAAAATGAAATTTCTGTTTTAAAAAAAATCTGTTTAAATAAATTGGAGGTCTTTTAGCTCCTTCCACTTCAAATACTAGCTGATGGAACAATACAAAGTTTATTCCATCTGTTTATTCACAGGTTTCTGCGAGGTCTCTGCTCTTTCATGAATCGAGAAGCAATCGGCTTGTTGAGATCTGTTCATTTTTTTTTTTTTTAACCAGATGCTAAATAAATAAATAAATAAATAAATGAATAAAAGAAACTGCTGCAATTTAAAATTCTGCAGCAGGTAAGCTAATACTAGGTTATATAATAATAATAATAATAATAATTATTATTATTATTATTATTATTATTATTATTATGATCACACCTGCTTTGAAATTTTGAATAACAACAATGATATTGATGATGATAATAATAATAATTATAATAATATTGATAATAATAATAATAATAATAATGTGTTATTCTTTACAAACTCAACTAAACTAAAATAAAAATAAAATAAAATCCTTATTTTCTCCACAATGTATGATAGATGCAAACATCCTTATTCATTTGTTTATGAAAAGTCATCAATCACTGTAAAACCAGCATCACACTATTTTAAAAAGTTATGAACAGAGTTATAAACAAAAAACAATATATATTATTAATATAATAGTATACAACATGCACTTAATATAGTAAGTGCATGTTGTTAGTTGCTCAGCACTTATATAATTACACCTTAAAACAATTTTTTTTTTTTTTTGAATTTTAAACTCTATTTTAAATTGAGCATTCATGTAATATAATATATTTAAGCATTAAGAATTTATGTAATGTAAACTGCCTAACACAAAATCCTTGATGTGTCAAAACTGTTTCTTCCTCACTCACACATACTGTAAATAACATAAAGCAAAAACACATTCGTACCGTTGCACAGTAGCTCTAGCTAGTACAGAGGTGCGAATCCAAACATCAAACAGTCGTGGTTTTTGGCAGTTTTTCGCAAGCGGTAAGATTGTTAGCCAAAATGATTCAAGCATTCAGGACATTTCCAGGTAACCCCCCTCTAGCACTGTTTACACCAGGGAGGCTTATACTCCGACATTCTGCTAAAGTAATCACACAAACTCATTTTTTTTCAGCACCAAACACCAGCACGAAACGTAGCCATTGTCTATTCGCTTCTATTTATCAAGCAAATAAGCCTGAGGAGGGCGCATCATTTATTGAGTTTCAGCGTGCATTTCGTTGCAAACAACATCAGAGTAGTTTACTATCCTTTCTAAGTGAATTCTAGCCCGTGGTGCTGCCTCGGGCACCTGCTAAGAAGCTGCGATAGCACCCTCCACCCTCCTGCTCCACGCTAACAGGAGCCTAAACATCAAACCGCCATCACGCATGCCATTACTTGGTGACATCACCATAACCAGGCCACTTTATATCCTTCGGAAGCTGCTGCACCAGCGTAATCTCGTCACGGTTTTCCTGAGGTGCCCATGCATGAAGAAAACACATTACTACACTCCACAGGGCATCCAGCATCCAAACCGCTGAATCCACCCTCATGCTCACCTGACGGCAACGGCACAGCTTGGAATTTCTTGCTCTGTGTTTTTGCCAGTTTGTTTGCATTTTGTTTAAAGATGTGAGCCTCTCTCTTATGGTTTCTTTGGGTTAGCAGCATGGGCGGCACCAGGGGTGGGTTTCTGAGGATTTTGCGCTGGATGTTTGTAGTAAAATGTTTTTATTTTTCTTTATTTATAAGACAGTAAGTGAGAAGAGAAAGTAAGAGTGAGAGAGGAGAGTGAGATCAGGACATCACGCTTCTATTCTTAGCATCGGCACATGGCACTCTACCAGCTCAAACATATATATTTTTAATCACCTTGTTTTACCCACTAGAATACAGAATGTGAGGGTTTTTCCAGGGTCCGAAATGGTCTTCGGTGGTGGTGGACGACTAACACAGTCATCCACACACACAGTACACAGTACCCTACCCATGTGAACTGAGCCCAGTACTGACAATAAATACAAAATAAATGTAAAGAAACCGTTTGTAATATTAAATTATCCTATTTATTCATGAATTAAAAAATAATCCCTGTCAGGACAGAGCATTTTATATTTAAAAATCTGGAAATTTCAATGTAAAAGTCACTGAGTGACTGATTTGAAAGTTAGTAATAAAATAAACGATGAAGTAACACATTACCAGAGCCAATCCTCCCTATATGCAAACTACTCAAGTTGCATAGGGCCCCCTTGCTCATCACTTTATAAAATAAACATGACGGTAATTTACCATAATGTGCCAAGAACAAAGAAATAAATTTTGACAAATCTTTCCAATTTTGACCTTCTAAACAACCCAAACACTCAGAAAACCTACTAAAACAGAACTGTCTCTTATAAAATGCATATATCAGATAAAGAAACGTTCGTTCCTTTGTTTGTTTATTTATTTTACAATCTCTTTATGAATGTTTTGAAGCATCAGAATTTTGTGTGAATAGACTTTTCTTCAAAATATCTTTATTTGTGTGCCGAAGATGAATGAAAGTCTTGTAGATTTGAAATTAAATGAGGATGAGTATGGTACTGTTTCCACCTGGTATTAAGATGCGTTTTGGTCGATTGGATGACAAGTGGATGATACTAAATACAGGTGTAAACTGGGTCTGAACTTTTTTAGCTTGTCCACTTTCTACCACTTCCAGAGGTAGTCAAAAACGCATTTGACTGGACTGCTTTCGTAGAGTAAACGCTCATGTGGTCGAATGCGTTCAAACAACCGCTAAAGACCGTCTACTCTCCACATACTGACCTAATGCGTAAACATTATGGGAAGCGCACTAGCTAGACGGGATTTAAAGTTTGGTTTGAAGACGAAAATCATACCAAGCACAATGTTCTCTCACCATTCCTGATTTCTAAAGCCCGGGATACACTGCACGATTTTAGCAATCCTATAAGATTATTACTTTATCATACTGTGCGACATGGATCTACTAAACTTGGGTACGACATGCATGTAGACTGTCCGATGGTGACACCTGTTGACTTGTAGGCTACGACGCAAGTTTCTATAGAGGAATAAAACGTCATCAGCATGCGCTAGTGGTAAACAAAAAACCATGTTGAATCACACTTTGGCAGTTGTAGTTTTTATGTGCGCTGGGAAAAAAAGGAAGCGGCGAAAGAAGAAGGGAAAAGAGCTTGAGGTAAGCAGTTTTAAGTTTTAGCGCCATGTCGCGTTGATTTCATGTCGCATTTTTATTGGCTGGTCAGTAGATGTAGGTCATAGCAGCAAACACACTGTGCGATGATCATGCTGAATTTCTGACACTTTCAGAAAATGATCATAGGCTATCTTTGGTCGCAAGACCGGGAAAACAGCCGTCTTTGAACCTCTCTCACTGTATGACATAAGACCACCGATTAAGAGCCACGATCACAGAAATCGCCATGATTGTTTCACCATGGCAATCTTTCGTCTGGGACAGCCAAAAATCGTGCAGTGTATCCTGGGCTTAACACACATTCACAGCGTTCGGCTGGTCTTGCGGCTGTCAGAGCAGAAATGAAAGCTGCTGGTCTCCGTATGTTTTTCCGTCGTCTCCGGTCGATGAGCTTATTTTGTCCATTAGATCAAAAGACCTGAGAAACCCATACATTTACCCACACATAGACCCTCCCCTAGAAGAAATCAGGACAAAGTGGGTAAAAGAGACGGATTAAAACACCAGGTGTAAACGGGAATGTGTCTCCCTCATCTACTTGTGATCCGATCGACCAAAACGCATCTTAATACCAGGTGGAAACAGGGCCTAAATGATGACAGACTATGTCTGATAAATGTCTACCAAATTGGCATCAGACAATGTCTACAGTGAAAAATCGTGATGACTTGTGGGGTGGGGAGCTTCACGTTCATTCACGTTTGAGCGTTAAGCTCAACTTCCATTGGAGTGAATTAAAAACACCAATTTGGTAGACATCGCCTAGTGGACACGAAATAATGTAATGTGCCACGCGTCTGGAGAAAGAGAGAACATGCACGAAGCTGAAAGGGCTTGAATGAAGCATGTTTGGCTTTAGATAAAACTACTAGAGGATATAGCGCTGAAATATCATTACCACAAACGGTCCTGCGTGCTTGTAGTGTGATCTGCACCACTGTTTTGACGCGCTGCTCACTTCAACTAGTAAAATGATGCTACCTTTCTGTCTTGCGGTCCGGATGGAAACATGCCGGGGTCCGCCATTTGAATATCAGTGGTTTAGTTCATGTAAAACATCTAGTAGCCTATAATTCGTTTGCCGTTTTTTGCACAATAAAATCTTTACTGTTTAAATTGTGTTCATTGAACTGAATGTAATTTGTTTTGTTATCGGGAACATCACGATGCCGGCTCAACATCGTGATGTATGTCAGCCATCGGCGATGGACAACGGCATCGACTGTCGGCCCAACCCTATTAGGCATTGCGAAAAGTCATGTGACCGAAACGTTTGCCGTTTTTTTATTAAAGTAGTTTTTCTTCTTTGTTAGTGTGAGTGTGCTGGCCTTTTTAAATCTTTATCCTTATTGGAGTTTGGATTGTTGAAGATTTAAAGTCATTAGAACAGATAGAATATTTTCAAACAATTACTACCAAGTATACATCCTACCAAAAAGGAGCCAATTTTATTGAATTGCCCTAGTTCTTATAAAGTGTATTATATTCCAATATTTCCACAAAAGATGCCATCATACACATCCTCATAGGTCTGGGCTAAACCCAGAATAAGCACTGACCCAAGAACAGCCCACTGGGTGGTGGAATCAATAAACTGAGTCTTTTTTTTAGATAACAGCATTCCAATGCTTCATAAACTCAGTGGCATCTGGATAGCTGTGTTTATTTGCCCTAGGAAACTGAAGAAGAAAAAAAACAGAAAATGAAAGAGAGGAAGAGGAAGAAAGAGCTATGAGGTGGGTTTGCTTGTATGAAAAGACGCAACACAACTGCTCTCGACTGATAACCCTATAGATGGATTACCTCATCAATCATGTGTCGCCACAGTTCTATCGGCCTCCATATAGCACGAGGCAGCCGACGCATTTTGCCTTTTCATTCTATTGTCGACTATGAAAAGCATCACAGCATCTAAGATTACTAGCTCAGCTCTATTAGCATAATATTTACATAGAGATAAAGAACCTCGTGCAATTCAACATTTTCTAAGGCACATTCCCCGACATGATTGATAACCTGTTTTGTAACAAAAAGGGACCTTAAAATACACAAACATTGGTCCACACAGTTCCAAAACTGTCACCACAGCCAGAGAGAATGGACAATGTCTTCATTTGTATTTATCTCAGTTATTTTACTGCCGGAATATGCTTCCCAAAAAGCATATGGTCATATAAAACAGTGGTTTTCTGATGGATCACAACCAAAAAATTGGCCGCAGGGCTGTGGAGATTTGGCTGTGGACAACAGGGTAGAACAATGCTAAATGCAAATTATAAAAAGCTATTATACAGAGCAAAATAAATTGGCATATTAACATTTTAGTTGACGTTAAAGGGTGTTTGTCCAATCAAACTTGTGTTGGCACAATTTCTGTCACTTTGTTGAAGCTAATCAAATTATGCAGCTCTAGTGTGGCCACGTGAAAACCATGTACAAAATTATATATAGGTAAAAGAAAATGCAAAACAAACTACAGTATGTTGAATAAAAACTCACTTTTGCAACTAGGATCAAGTGTTGTTTTACAGAATGAGGGGCTTTTGTGTCCCTCAAATACATGTGAAAGTAACTAACAATGAATAGCCAACTTTTACTTTGTGTTAATATACTGTAGACATCAACATTAAACTAGTTCCCATTTATTTGTTTGTGTTTGTTTATAATTGTTTTTGTCCTTCCCTGGCTTTTGGTTTTGTTTAGTTTATTAATTGGACTTTTAGTTTAGTTTCTGTTCCTGGGTCATTCGGTATTATTTCAGTCCCCCAGACTTTTTAAAGTGGTGGTTCACCAAAATGAAATGTTAAAAGCTTTTCACAATACTTTGGTATGTCCATTATAATGAATAAAAATAATTAATGCATTTAAATAATTTTTATCAAAAAGTAATGTCTTATTTCTGTTTTATAACAAGTTTTTATACAAGCATATACTTTTTATCTCACAATTCTGACTTTTTTCCTGCAACTGAGTTTTTATCACACAATTCTGACTTTATAACTCACAATTCTGACTTTATATCACACAATTCTGAATTTCTAACTCACAATTCTGACTTTATAACTCACAATTCTGACTTTATATCACGCAATTCTGACTTTATAACTCACAATTCTGACTTTATATCTCACAATTCTGACTTTATAACTTGCAATTCTGACTTTATATCGCGCAATTTTGACTTTATATCTCGCAGTTCTGACTTTATATCACGCAATTCTGACTTTATATCTCACAATTTTGACTTTATATCACGCAATTCTGACTTTGTCTCACAATTCTGACTTTATATCTCACAATTCTGACTTTATATCACACAATTCTGACTTTATATCTCACAATTCTGACTTTATAACTCACAATTCTGACTTTATATCTCACAATTCTGACTTTATAACTTGCAATTCTGACTTTATATCACACAATTCTGACTTTATATCTCACAATTTTGACTTTATATCACGCAATTCTGACTTTATAACTCACAATTCTGACTTTATATCACACAATTCTGACTTTATATCTCACAATTCTGACTTTATATCACACAATTCTGACTTTATATCTCGTGATTCTGACTTTATATCACACAATTCTGACTTTATATCACGCAATTCTGACTTTATATCTCGTGATTCTGACTTTATAACTCGCGATTCTGACTTTATAACTCGCAATTCTGACTTTATAACTCACAATTCTGACTTTATATCTCGTGATTCTGACTTTATAACTCGCGATTCTGACTTTATAACTTGTAATTCTGACTTTATATCACACAATTCTGACTTTATATCTCGCAATTCTGACTTTATAACTCGCAATTCTGACTATATCTCACAATTCTGACTTTATAACTTGCAATTCTGACTTTATATCTCGTGATTCTGACTTTATAACTCGCAATTCTGACTTTATATCACACAGTTGTGACTTTATAACTCACAATTTTGACTTTATATCACGCAATTCTGACTTTGTCTCACAATTCTGACTTTATATCTCACAATTCTGACTTTATATCACACAATTCTGACTTTATATCTCGTGATTCTGACTTTATATCACACAATTCTGACTTTATATCACGCAATTCTGACTTTATATCTCGTGATTCTAACTTTATAACTTGCAATTCTGACTTTATATCTCGTGATTCTAACTTTATAACTCGCGATTCTGACTTTATAACTTGTAATTCTGACTTTATATCACACAATTCTGACTTTATATCTCACAATTCTGACTTTATATCACACAATTCTGACTTTATATCTCGTGATTCTAACTTTATAACTCGCGATTCTGACTTTATAACTCGCAATTCTGACTTTATAACTCGCAATTCTGACTTTGTCTCACAATTCTGACTTTATAACTCGCAATTGTGACTTTATAACTCGCAATTCTGACTATATCTCACAATTCTGACTTTATAACTTGCAATTCTGACTTTATAACTTGCAATTCTGACTTTATAACTCGCAATTCTGACTATATCTCACAATTCTGACTTTATAACTTGCAATTCTGACTTTATATCACGCAATTCTGACTTTATATCTCGTGATTCTGACTTTATAACTCGCAATTCTGACTTTATAACTCGCAATTCTGACTTTATATCACACAGTTGTGACTTTATAACTCGCAATTCTGACTTTATAACTTGCAATTCTGACTTTATATCATACAATTATGAGAAAAAAGTCGCAATTGCCTTTTTAATTTTTTTATTTCATGGCAGAAACAAGCTTCCATAGTTATGTGCCTAATGATGTGGGGTATTTAAAAAATGAATTATATGTAGTTTTAAAAAAATAATCCAAGCTGAAATATTACCGAATCCCAAGAATGACCCTCCTGTTCCCTGTCCTGTGTTCCATTTTTGTAGTCCCTTGTAGTTTTTCTAGCTGATTAGTTCAGCTGTGTCTTGTTTGCCTATTACCCCTCTAGTATTTAAACCCCAGTGTTTCTTGTGTTCCTTGTCAAGTCTTGTCCTACATGGATGTACTTTTGGTGCTATTCATTCTGTTCTCTGGTCTCTGTTGTGGTTTTGTTATTTTGTTTATTTTTATTATTAAACTCTTTTGCGTATGGATCCAGCTCTCCCTTTGTTTTTGAGTTCACCCGTCATTACAGTTTCATGTAGTTTATGCACAGTTTGATTCTAAGGACATTTTTGTTTACTTTTATACAATAAACAATTTTGGCACTGTGTTGGGGCGCTAAGACGTCCAATGTAAAATCTTGTTCCTGCATCAAATGAGTCGAGAAGTACTGATGCAGAATATTCTCAGATAGCCTATCACTTGGATTTGCAGCTAAGAGTTTTTGACGGCGAGGAAAGCGCTGTAACCTTAGAAAAGAGGCTCAGTGATGGTACTGCATATGGACGTGAGGACTCTGTAAAGCCGAGTTTGTTAAACTCAAGCAGAGAGGCTGTCTCCTTCCTCGGGAGCACATTAAAGTCATCCCTAAGAGTGCTAAGACAAAAAACTACCGCTGCTGGAGAGCTCGTTAAAATTCTATGAGAGAGATGCCATAATGGGCCGAGAGGCTTCGCTATCAGGAAGTTCTTTTTCATGTTCCCACACAAAACACAAGTCCCTCAGCACGTTTTGATGTTCATCTACATCACTTTAATCCTGCCTCCTCTGAAGATGTGTTCTGCCCGCCCACCCCTGTATATTGTCTTTCTGTAACTCATCCTGTCCCATGGAAATTAGTACCAGTCATAATATCTAACATTTCCCAGGGAATGTGTTCTCTTTGATATCGTTTACACCGATGCATGTAGATGCAAGCATTTAAGCGGATATTCCTGGCGTGTGTGTGTGTGTCTTCAACTGATTTTCGCCATTTATGAGCATTTAGAAGTAAACACGAGTTAATATGGAAGGGAGCACTCCAAGACTTCAAAGTAGTCCGATTAATCTCTCGGGCCTTAATTCTTTCAAAGCATAAATAAATCCAGCAGATGCAAATTACTAGATGTCATTTACAAATAAAGCTTATACAGAAGAAATAACATTTCAAAGATATCTGCCATAATTTGATAACTAGACGGTTTTGAACAAGAATGAAGATATAGTATTCTCAGTCTGTTTTTGGACTCGTGTTTAATAATGAAAAAATTACTTATTTCAAGGGGTCCTTGATTATGATTTCACTTTTTTAACTTTAGTTAGTGTGTAATGTTGCTGAACATAAACAACATCTGCAAAGTTACGACGCTCAAAGTTCAATGCAAAGGGAAATATTTTCTTTGACAGAAATTGCTGTTTAAGGACTACAACTATCGCCTGGTAGGGACTACAGCGAGCTTCTTCCTGGGTTAGTGACATCACAAACCCCAAAATTTACATAAACCCCGCCCCCAAGAACACACAACAAAGGGGGTGAGGCCATGTTGGGCTGCTTTAGAGAAGAGGAAGAGTTGTTGTAGTAGAGTGTTGTTGTCATACCGTCATTTTACACCGGACTGCTTCACAAACGAGGGTCAATTCAATGCTGGATTTGCACAAAAGATTAACATGACGGCACATGCTAGTCGATGAGTTGAATCAACTCCACAGCAACTACATAAATTTATCCACTAACCATTCAGAAACGTCCAGTTTCATTCTAAAAGTTGTAGCTTCTTCCTGAGTCTCTCCATCAGTGTCCGACTCCGGTTTGAACAATGTAAGGCTGAACACCGTTACTGACAATCCTCATTTTGGCTGCGTGAGATTCTCCAGCTTTGTTGTTGAGCTGTTAAAGCTCCACCCTCTTCTGGAAAGCGGGCGGGAGCAGCAGCTCATTTGCATTTAAAGGGACACACACAAAAACGGTGTGTTTTTGCTCACACCCAAATAGGGGCAAATTTGACAAGCTATAATAAATAATCTGTGGGGTATTTTGAGCTGAAACTTCACAGACACATTCTGGGGATAGCAGATATTTATATTACATCTTGTAAAAGGCATAATAGGTCCCCTTTAAACATCTTTATTATAAAACAATATTTTTTATATTTTATAATATAATTGTTTTTATGTTCATTATATCAATAAATTATATTTATTTTTCAATAAATGAATAAATATGTAAAATTTCAAATGTATGAATATTAAATAAGATAATGAAAAAATATCATAATATTATATTACATTGTTTCTTACATTTTAGAATATTTTATATTAATTATATTAATTAATTATATCTATTATTAAATTAATAAATAAGTAAAATGTCAAATAATGTATAAATATTTAATTTGTCAATTAATTATATAATGTAATTATATAAATATTTAAATTTAATAAATAAATTAATTTATTAAATTATAATATAATATTATTAATTTTACATTATTACATATAATATTGTTTATATTTTTTATTAATTTTGTCAATACATTATATTTAATATTACATAAATATGTACAATAATGTATAAATATTTAATACATTAATTAATTATATATTTGTTATATTAAATTACTTGATTAAATGATTAAATAAATGATTAAATAAAATGATAAATTAAAATAATTACATTACATTGTTATAAAAAAGCATTTATAAGGTGTTTTACTTGTCCAAGTGAAGAATCCTATTGCTTTGTATTTAATTTTGAACTTTTCTATTTCTTTTCAAACGTCTGCGATCAGAACAGGGGATCTTATTTTATCTAAATCAAATAAAGGTAACACAGAGCTTCAGAAGGCAGATATTCCCTGATGTGTGCTGAGGTGGATGTGGAACATGAATTGGAGCTGTATGTTTTCTTCATTGAGGCACTGTTTTAAATAATTCAAAGATGAGTGCACTGTTTTGCAAGCTCCGCCGGTACAACACTAGGCAGCTTCTCCAGGTATCATGCATAAACATGCGCTATGCAACATAATGGGCCGCATAAAAGCTGAAATGAGCTTTGGATTTCAATTTGTGTCTGTCTGTTTGAGAAAATGATGCTGTGGTTACGCGGGGACATAGAAAAGGAGGATAAAACAATGTTTACAAACGTATACGTATAGTGTAATTAGCCTTAATGTCAAACAATGCATCACCGTGTGGCAGCAACACTGTTGCCTTTCTGCTATTGTTTAAATGTGAGAGAGCCACAAATGCACTTTCATTAATCTCTCTGCCCTCATGTTTGATTGCCTTTCACCTGCACAGTCTGGGCCTTCCGAATGATCTTTTTTGCTGTTACTTGTGTGTTACTCATGTGAACAGACCCCCGACTCCCCGCTCCCCACTAGTTGTTGTGGTGGTATGAAACCCCAGTACTCTAGGGGGCGATAGTTACCTATATCTGTGCAGTTAAACTGGATGTGTAGCTAGCTATAACATGTTGACTTTACTAACTTTCGCTGCAAGATTTTCTACAAACTGTTTTCATGACAGCAATGCTCAAAGCTGGCTGATACTCACCAGCAATAATGCTTTGTTCACAGTAGCAGGAATGATTCTTGTGTGTCGGCAGCTCTTATGAATGGCCGGTACCTGCTCGACAAGATCTGCCCTTTTGCTCTCATTTTAGTATTGGCATTGCATTTAGTGCATATACGTTATTTTGCCTTCATTTTTTTATTTTTTTTATTTTTTTTTTAGTTTTAATACATACAGTCACTCTTTTGAGGGAAATAAACTATGGGAGCTAGACAAAATAAATAAATAAAAGCTATAAAAAAAATATTTAAAATCTATTAATGCCAAGTTAACATGTTTACTGTATTAAATAAATGAAATTATTTATGTTTTTTCCATTATTATTCTATTATCTTAATGTTATTATAATTATTATTATTTTATCATATTTATTATATTGATTGATATACAACATCATTAGTATGATTTCTTTATTTTTATACAACAGAATTAATACTTGGATTAACAGAATAATACTAGTAGTGAAATTATATAAAAATGTGTAAAAATTATTTAGAAACATTTTAACATTTAAAATGCTGGGTTAAAAATAACCCAAGTTGGGTTGAAAATGGACAAACCCAGCGGTTGGGTTAAATGTTTGCCCAACCTGCTGGGTAGTTTTATTTAAATCAACTATTGTTTAAAAATTACTGTATTGCTTGCTTAAATGAACCCAAAATAGATTGGAAATTAACATTTATTAATAAGTTTTTAAATTAAACAATAAGCATTTATTAAATTGCTTATTAATAAATGTTCACTTTTTGATTATTATTGTTGCCTCTAGTAATTATGTGTCTGATTTTTAATTTCCAACCTATTTTGGGTTCATTTTAAGCCAGCCATATAGTCATTTTTAAACAATAGTTGAGTTAAATAAAACTGCCCAGCACATTGGGCAAACATTTAACCCAACCACTAGATTAAAACAACCCAATTGCTGGGTTTGTCCATTTTCAACCCAACTTGGGTTGTTTTTAAATGAAATGTGTTGCATAGTAGGAAAGACACATTTGTGTTCATGTACGTGAGTAGAATGTGTTTTGGGTCTAAATGGTGTTATTAAGAAGGACCGAAAAAGGGAAATGCTTCAAGCAGTTTAAGTGGCGTAGATATATTTGATATCCCCAATGTAATATATACAAAATGAATTGCAGTACATATCTGGTCAGTGGCCTGAGGTGAACCCTTCGTCACTCATAGCTGCAGTCATAATCAAGAGTCTTGGCATTTCTTCCTACTAAAATATTCTTGTGGTGTCTATACCTCAATGTTTTATTGTAACAGGAAACATGGTGGAAAAAAGCAATTTCATGCACCAAGACACATGATGTATAAACAAAATGGATCCCGATATCCTCGTGAAAGCTATAAAACCTTTATAAGATGCTCTGTGTAACTTAATTCTTCAGAGCTGATGTGTAGGGAATGGCGCAGAGCACTGGTCTGTGCAGGCTAGCTGTCCATGTGGCGCTAATGTGAAAACACAGCCTCGAAATGGAAGTGTGAGGTGATGCTATAGATCGCATTAAGTTTCCAGGCCTGATGAGCTAAGTTGAGAAATGAGGAAATCTCGGCTCATTGGCTACGCCTCCATTTCTAGTTTCACTACAATCTAATGCTTGGTCTGAGTCTGTGAGGGAGTTTGTGCGCACGGAAAAGGTCAGCAGCCATAAATCATGGCCTTTGTATACCACTTTTCAAAACTTTGCTCATTCAGTCTTATACCTGTAAGAGCATAGGATTAGCATATAGCTATTTAGATTTATCTGATATCATCAGAATGTTCACTGTGGTGGAGAATTTTCTAAATGTCATCGGCACCTTAGTGAAATTCGTGACCAGTTTTGCATTCATAATACTAGGGTGATTCATTCGCATTCGTGCGACTGCAAAATTCAAACATTAATTGCCATTTGAGGTGAAGAAGTGAAAATTTCAGATTAGCATCTTCACAGACGTGAACTTTGTTTGGATACAGCGTGGGAATAGTGGCTTGGATTTACATCCATTTTGCAGAGATTCATGTGGCCAAGTGTAAATGCAATGTTTAATTCACTCAAATTGAAGTGTCCTTAAAATACTAGAACACCCTTTAGCTGCTCGGAGTCACAGATTCAAGTCCCTGTGCAGGTCGTCTTTTTAACAGTGCTGCAGTTCATCTATTTTTCCAACTCAGTTGTGTAAATTTGTTATATCAATTATATGCAGTCTTTTGTTGTTGTAATTAGTGTAAATGTATTTGTTCAAGTTTGATGCTAACCTATGGAAGCTTGTTTCCGCCATGAAATAAAAAATAAAAAAGGTAATTGCGACTTTTTATCTCACAATTCTGACTTTTTCCTCAGAATTGCGAGTTATAAGGTCAGAATTGTGAGATATAAACATGCAATTGTGTGTTATAATGTGCAATTGTAAGGGAAAGAGACTGACGTTTTTTCTCAGAATTGCGAGTTTATATCTCACAATTCTGACTTTATAACTCACAGTTGCATGTTATAAAGTCAGAATTGCAAGATATAAACTCAAAATTTTGAGAAAATACGCAATTCTGACTTTATATCTCACAATTCTGACTTTATATCTCGCAATTCTGACTTTGTCTCGCAATTCTGACTTTATAACTCGCAATTCTGACTTTATATTTCGCAATTCTGACTTTGTCTCGCAATTCTGACTTTATAACTTGCAATTCTGACTTTATATCTCGCAATTCTGACTTTATATCTCGCAATTCTAACTTTATATCTCGCAATTCTGACTTTGTCTCGCAATTCTGACTTTATAACTCGCAATTCTGACTTTATATTTCACAATTCTGACTTTGTCTCGCAATTCTGACTTTATAACTTGCAATTCTGACTTTACATCTCGCAATTCTGACTTTATATCTCGCAATTCTGACTATATCACGCAATTTTGACTTTTTCACGCAATTCTGACTTTATTTCACACAATTCTGACTTTATAACTCACAATTCTGACTTTATAACTCGCAAGTCTGACTTTATCACACAATTCTGACTTTATATCACGCAATTCTGACTTTATAACTCGCAATTCTGACTTTATAACTCGCAATTCTGACTTTATATCACACAATTCTGACTTTATAACTCGCACTTCTGACTTTATCACACAATTCTGACTTTATATCAAACAATTCTGACTATATAACTCGCACTTCTGACTTTATAACTCGCACTTCTGACTTTATAACTCGCAATTCTGACTTTATATCAAACAATTCTGACTATATAACTAGCACTTCTGACTTTATAACTCGCACTTCTGACTTTATAACTCGCACTTCTGACTTTATAACTCGCAATTCTGACTTTATATCACACAATTCTGACTTTATAACTCGCACTTCTGACTTTATATCACACAATTCTGACTTTATAACTCGCACTTCTGACTTTATATCACACAATTCTGACTTTATAACTCGCACTTCTGACTTTATATCACACAATTCTGAATTTATAACTCACACTTCTGACTTTATAACTCGCAATTCTGACTTTATATCACACAATTCTGACCTTATAACTTGCAATTCTGACTTTATATCACACAATTCTGACCTTATAACTCGCAATTCTGACTTTATATCACACAATTCTGACTTTATAACTCGCACTTCTGACTTTATATCACACAATTCTGACTTTATAACTCGCACTTCTGACTTTATAACTCGCAATTCTGACTTTATATCACACAATTCTGACTTTATAACTCACAATTCTGACTTTATATCACACAATTCTGACTTTATAACTCACACTTCTGACTTTATAACTCGCAATTCTGACTTTATATCACAAAATTCTGACTTTATAACTCACACTTCTGACTTTATAACTCGCACTTCTGACTTTATAACTCGCAATTCTGACTTTATATCACACAATTCTGACTTTATAACTCGCACTTCTGACTTTATATCACACAATTCTGACTTTATAACTCGCAATTCTGACTTTATATCACACAATTCTGACTTTATAACTCACACTTCTGACTTTATAACTCGCACTTCTGACTTTATAACTCACAATTCTGACTTTATAACTCGCAATTCTGACTTTATATCACACAATTCTGACTTTATAACTCACAATTCTGACTTTATATCACACAATTCTGACTTTATATCACACAATTCTGACTTTATAACTCGCAATTCTGACTTTATATCACACAATTCTGACTTTATAACTCGCAATTCTGACTTTATATTTCGCAATTCTGACTTTGTCTCGCAATTCTGACTTTATAACTTGCAATTCTGACTTTATATCTCGCAATTCTGACTTTATATCTCGCAATTCTGACTATATCACGCAATTTTGACTTTTTCACGCAATTCTGACTTTATTTTACACAATTCTGACTTTATAACTCACAATTCTGACTTTATAACTCGCAAGTCTGACTTTATATCACACAATTCTGACTTTATAACTCGCAATTCTGACTTTATCACACAATTCTGACTTTATATCAAACAATTCTGACTATATAACTCGCACTTCTGACTTTATAACTCGCACTTCTGACTTTATAACTCGCAATTCTGACTTTATATCACACAATTCTGACTTTATAACTCACAATTCTGACTTTATATCACACAATTCTGACTTTATAACTCGCACTTCTGACTTTATAACTCGCAATTCTGACTTTATAACTCGCAATTCTGACTTTATATCACACAATTCTGACTTTATAACTCACAATTCTGACTTTATATCACACAATTCTGACTTTATAACTCGCACTTCTGACTTTATATCACACAATTCTGACTTTATAACTCGCACTTCTGACTTTATATCACACAATTCTGACTTTATAACTCGCACTTCTGACTTTATATCACACAATTCTGACTTTATAACTCACACTTCTGACTTTATAACTCGCAATTCTGACTTTATATCACACAATTCTGACCTTATAACTTGCAGTTCTGACTTTATATCACACAATTCTGACCTTATAACTCGCAATTCTGACTTTATATCACACAATTCTGACTTTATAACTCGCACTTCTGACTTTATAACTCGCAATTCTGACTTTATATCACACAATTCTGACTTTATAACTCACAATTCTGACTTTATATCACACAATTCTGACTTTATAACTCGCACTTCTGACTTTATAACTCGCAATTCTGACTTTATATCACACAATTCTGACTTTATAACACACTTCTGACTTTATAACTCGCACTTCTGACTTTATAACTCGCAATTCTGACTTTATAACTCGCAATTCTGACTTTATATCACACAATTCTGACTTTATAACTCACAATTCTGACTTTATCACACAATTCTGACTTTATATCACACAATTCTGACTTTATAACTCGCAATTCTGACTTTATCACACAATTCTGACTTTATAACTCGCAATTCTGACTTTATATTTCGCAATTCTGACTTTGTCTCGCAATTCTGACTTTATAACTTGCAATTCTGACTTTATATCTCGCAATTCTGACTTTATATCTCGCAATTCTGACTATATCACGCAATTTTGACTTTTTCACGCAATTCTGACTTTATTTTACACAATTCTGACTTTATAACTCACAATTCTGACTTTATAACTCGCAAGTCTGACTTTATAACTCGCAATTCTGACTTTATAACTCGCAATTCTGACTTTATCACACAATTCTGACTTTATATCACGCAATTCTGACTTTATTTCACGCAATTCTGACTTTATTTCACGCAATTCTGACTTTATAACTCGCAATTCTGACTTTATATCACACAATTCTGACTTTATAACTCACAATTCTGACTTTATCACACAATTCTGACTTTATATCACACAATTCTGACTTTATAACTCGCAATTCTGACTTTATCACACAATTCTGACTTTATAACTCGCAATTCTGACTTTATATTTCGCAATTCTGACTTTGTCTCGCAATTCTGACTTTATAACTTGCAATTCTGACTTTATATCTCGCAATTCTGACTTTATATCTCGCAATTCTGACTATATCACGCAATTTTGACTTTTTCACGCAATTCTGACTTTATTTTACACAATTCTGACTTTATAACTCACAATTCTGACTTTATAACTCGCAAGTCTGACTTTATATCACACAATTCTGACTTTATAACTCGCAATTCTGACTTTATAACTCGCAATTCTGACTTTATCACACAATTCTGACTTTATATCACGCAATTCTGACTTTATTTCACGCAATTCTGACTTTATTTCACGCAATTCTGACTTTATAACTCGCAATTCTGACTTTATATCACACAATTCTGACTTTATAACTCGCAATTCTGACTTTATCACACAATTCTGACTTTATATCAAACAATTCTGACTATATAACTCGCACTTCTGACTTTATAACTCGCACTTCTGACTTTATAACTCGCAATTCTGACTTTATAACTCGCAATTCTGACTTTATATCACACAATTCTGACTTTATAACTCACAATTCTGACTTTATATCACACAATTCTGACTTTATAACTCGCACTTCTGACTTTATATCACACAATTCTGACTTTATAACTCGCACTTCTGACTTTATATCACACAATTCTGACTTTATAACTCGCACTTCTGACTTTATATCACACAATTCTGACTTTATAACTCACACTTCTGACTTTATAACTCGCAATTCTGACTTTATATCACACAATTCTGACCTTATAACTTGCAATTCTGACTTTATATCACACAATTCTGACCTTATAACTCGCAATTCTGACTTTATATCACACAATTCTGACTTTATAACTCGCACTTCTGACTTTATAACTCGCAATTCTGACTTTATATCACACAATTCTGACTTTATAACTCACAATTCTGACTTTATATCACACAATTCTGACTTTATAACTCACACTTCTGACTTTATAACTCGCAATTCTGACTTTATATCACAAAATTCTGACTTTATAACTCGCAATTCTGACTTTATATCACACAATTCTGACTTTATAACTCGCACTTCTGACTTTATATCACACAATTCTGACTTTATAACTCACACTTCTGACCTTATAACTCGCAATTCTGACTTTATATCACACAATTCTGACTTTATAACTCGCAATTCTGACTTTATATCACACAATTCTGACTTTATAACTCGCACTTCTGACTTTATAACTCGCAATTCTGACTTTATATCACACAATTCTGACTTTATAACTCACACTTCTGACTTTATAACTCGCACTTCTGACTTTATAACTCGCAATTCTGACTTTATATCACACAATTCTGACTTTATAACTCGCACTTCTGACTTTATATCACACAATTCTGACTTTATATCACACAATTCTGACTTTATAACTCGCAATTCTGACTTTATATCACACAATTCTGACTTTATAACTCGCAATTCTGACTTTATATCACACAATTCTGACTTTATAACTCACACTTCTGACTTTATAACTCACAATTCTGACTTTATATCACACAATTCTGACTTTATAACTCACAATTCTGACTTTATATCACACAATTCTGACTTTATAACTCACACTTCTGACTTTATAACTCGCACTTCTGACTTTATAACTCGCAATTCTGACTTTATATCACACACTTCTGACTTTATAACTCACACTTCTGACTTTATAACTCGCAATTCTGACTTTATATCACACAATTCTGACTTTATAACTCGCACTTCTGACTTTATATCACACAATTCTGACTTTATAACTCGCACTTCTGACTTTATATCACACAATTCTGACTTTATAACTCACACTTCTGACTTTATAACTCGCACTTCTGACTTTATATCACACAATTCTGACTTTATAACTCACACTTCTGACTTTATAACTCGCAATTCTGACTTTATATCACACAATTCTGACTTTATAACTCACAATTCTGACTTTATAACTCACAACTGTGAGTTTATATCTTGCAATTGTGAGAAAATGTCAGAATTGTGAGATAAAAAGTCACCTTTTTTTTATTTATTTATTTTTTATTTAGTGGCGGAAACAAGCTTCCATACTAACCCCTTGAGATTCATTTAAACCCTTATTGTTTTGTTCCAGAAAAAAGTAACTGATTTTATGTCATTTGTCTATGAAATGTCTATGTAAATACTTTAAACTTCTATTATGCTATTTTAAAGGTTCCTAATTTGGTTTTGGAGTTCTCCTACAAAAGGTTTACACGCCTCTAAGGTCAAAAAACACTAATTTTCTCACAGTGTCTGAAACGGTTCGATAAAGAATCCGGTCTCTCTAAACCCCTCCTTTCTGAGAGCTCACTCTGCTCTGATTGGTCAGATAGTCTGTTGTGATTGGTCTGCTGCTTACAGTGCGTGTTGGAATCAAAACACTCATTACCATATCTGAATTTCAACTCCAGAGGCTTCCTCAGCACTTTTATACACAGTGATACGAACAGTAACGATTGTGTCAGTTTCACAGCGCAGAAAACAGTGTCTTCTCGGGTCAAAGCAGACATTGTTCGCGGGCAGCCAACGAAGACCATAGGCTGCCATTATGCAAAATTTGTTACAAACCTACGCAAGTTCATTCAGGAAGTAAGACTAGAATTACTGACGACTCGTTTCAGGCATTTCAGAATTGGTTCTTTTCCTTATGGAAACAATAACTCCATTTATCATCCATTTCTTTGAAACTTTGCAGACCTTTTACATTCACAAACAGCTGAATTACACATGAATGAAAGGTAATATCTGAAAAAGCATAATGGGGTACTTTAAAGCTTCCGAGTGAGATGCAATAATGTGTCTATGTCTCAGTCAGGCTCAGGCTGACTCACTGACTCCATAAGTCTCTTGTTGCATCAAGTGTATCCTTCACGTCCTCCAATCACACACAATCCTTTGCACAGAAAATGAGCAGAAAATGAGTCTGAGCTTGTCCAAATTCATTGTTAAAAAAAGAAAAAAAAGAAAAAAGATTTAGGAGATGAAGGCATTGTTTACTCTTTTGTTGTAAATTAATCACAAAATGCTAAACTGTGCTTACTGTAAACCAGTTGGAGCTCCGGTCCTGGCGACCCACTTACCAGAATGTTTTAGATTCCTCCCTATTCAACACAAGAAGAAGCTGATGAGCTGAATCAGGTGTTTTAATTAGTGAGGCATCTAAAACCTTCTGGTAAGTGGGTCGCCAGGACTGGAGTTGAGAAACGCTGGTGTAAAGCACTTGTGGACTGTGTGTTGCGTTAATAGAAAATCAGATAATACAAAGATTTTTCTTTTTTAAAAAGAAGTACTTATCCACAATTAGTTTAATAGTATTTTTTGTGCTTTGACCAGAAATTTTGATTGCGCACTTACTAGCGTTTAATGTTAAGGAGAACTTTTGCCTATATTTTGCCTATTTTCCACTCTGTTTGTTGTTGATGACAAAAAAAAGTTTTAAAAGTTACATTTTATAGGCTGGTCTGCCTCAGCAGTCTAACAGCGCTCATCACTGTCAGAATGAGTGAGCTGGCCAATCAGATCAAAGAAGGCGGGGCTTACTGTTCACAGAAGATGAGTGCAAATTCCAATGCAATGCTTTCGTTTTAGCAGTGAAAGAGTATGTGGCGAGTAAGTAGCTAAACATTTAATGTTTGATGACTGTTTTATGATTGAAATATTCAGCGACCGACAGTAATATCTAGTGATGCAAACTACCATACAAACTAACATTTTTATGAAATTTCACCGTTTTTAACTGAAAACATGCTAATATTTGATTGATGTGGTATGATTAATGTAATTCGTAACTGAATGTGACGAGACAAGAAACATTTTGCGTTTTTGACATCAGACATAAAAATAAGTTTGAGTTCAATAAGTTTAAATTGATTACTTAATAGGCTACAGTAGACCTGGAACTTTTACTTTTCTTATTTCTTTTTTGTTATTATACTGTATATAGAGAGAGATGTACAAATCTTGAGGAATCCTCTAAAGTATTCTAGGGTTGGAAAAGAAATTGCATTGCAGGTGAGTGAATTCAACACAATCCCATAGTGAGACTCTTATTTATCAATAGATGGTGTGTGTGTGTGTGTGTGTGTGTGTGTGTGTGTGTGTGTGTGTGCTTGCTGTGACACAATGACTCCAACCGGTCCTTAGAAATCAGAAAGAAACCATTGTCAAGCAAGCATTGTAGCAAGATCAATTTAGGTACGTGTTAAAGAAAACCCATTTCATATTTAATATAATTTTAATACAATAAAATCACACCTATGAATTCAATGTTTTATGAACCAACAGATTTGTAAACATTCCTGTTTTTAAATTTGCTCATAAAAGATGCTGATACATTTGAATATTATGAGGTACCGTTGAGGCCGTATTTCAAACTAATGAGATCTCGTTGGCAATCCAGATGACTTGTTCACTGTGCAGCAGTCTTATACACTGTAGTTCAGTTCATCAATCAGCTGTTTTGTATTCTGTTTGATCAACATAAAGGCTTCCGTCGGCTTTGTATGTAATTTGCATGCCGTAGTGTGTCGACACTCACACATAATACAAGACATGGCATTTTTCACCGTGAGGTGATGTACTTGTTGTGCCAGTGACATCTTAATGTTCTCGCAGGGTGATATGTGCTAAAACTCCCTGAGTGTCTAATGATCAAACCAGCCATACATACGAGTGACATGAATAATTTACTTAACTAGCTCAGCTAGTATATGGGGGTGTCAATCGCATGAAATTGTGTGAGTTTATCTCAAGGATTTTTTTTTTTTTTTAGATTTCTCATGCTTTTAAAGGGTTAGTTCCCCCAAAAATGAAAATTCTGTCATTAATTACTCACCCTCATGTCGTTCCACACTCGTAAGACCTTCGTTCATCTTCAGAACACAAATTAAGATATTTTTGATAAAGTCTGATTGCTCAGTGAGGCCTCCATTGACAGATAATTAACACTTACTCAATGCCCAGAAAGCTACTAAAGACATATTTAAAACAGTTCATGTGACTACAGTGGTTCAACCTTAATGTTATGAAGCGACGAGAATACTTTTTGTGCGCCAAATAAACAAAATAACGACTTTATTCAACAATATCTAGTGATGGGCGATTTCAAAACACTGCTTCATGAAGCTTCGAAGCTTTACGAATCTTTTGTTTCAAATCAGTGCATGTGTCAAACTGCCAAAGTCACGTGATTTCAGTAAACGAGGCTTCGTTACGTCGTAAGTGTTTCGAAACGTTTCGAAATTTCATTTTTGGGTAAACTAACCTTTTAAGGCCTGTCCATAACAAGAATGATAACTATAAAGATAACTATAACAATAACCACATTAGCGTCCACACTTGCAGATGATATCGTTCTGTTTATTATAAGCGCACGCTACTGTGTTGTCTGCCATTTTATAAAACGGTTAGTTCCTGTCCTTGATTCTGATTGGTCAATAGCTGTGTTTTATTCACGATAAAACGGTTCTGTGTATCACTACACAACACCTTTAGCAACCACTCTTAGCAACGTAAACTGTTTGTTCTCAATTGATATTGTTCATTGAAGCTTACTGTTTTATGTAGAAGAGTATTGTGAGAAAGAGATCGAGTGAGCGAGTTTATTACCTGCATTCAGATTTAGCATTTTCCTTCATGTCAGTCCTATGTTCATAATAAAAAATCTGTTTAAATGTATGATGTATTATCCTGTCCTTTTAACAGTTAAGGGGTTTTCCCGTGACTGACAGCAATAGTCAAAGCATTTGTCAGTTGCGTCTTGTTCCGTGTTCACAACAATTCAGTCTTTTCAATGTAAAAGTCTTCGCTACTGACTGACACACTCATAAACACAGTCTTTGCCGCCATCTAATGGCGTAATAATGTAACCTCTGTTGCTGTTCACGGTCAGGGACTATTTTTTTCCGGCGGAAGGAATGCTTTTAGTAGAACTTTACTTCATGAAAGTTGCATTGATGCATATTTTTGGCTTTAATATTTGTATTGTGTGGTAACCGTTATATAAAAGCAATAAGGTACTTGAGGCTAGTGCTGTATCGCTACAGTCGTGCCTAACAACGTGACTTATTCACGATACAGCACAGCCTCGAGTATCTTATTGCTTACATAAACAGCCAATATCCCATTAATATTCATGTTAATAACCAACCAGTAAATAGTGAGAATTGGACACTAAAGTGTTACCATTATTCTTATTAACTCACCAAAGTATTTAAAGTGAGAAGGATACATAAAAACATGCATTTTAACATTATACTTTACATTTTGATGTTAAATCCACTATTATGTTATATATAATTGTTCTACAGTCTATACACAGTATTTAGTTCAACTACATCAGAAGTAACTGTAATTAAATTACAGAGAAAATAAGAGTAATCCCTTACTTTACTTTTTCAGTGGAAGAGTAATTAAACTACAGTAACTAATTACTTAGTAGCTAGTTACACCCAACACTGCGTATAAGATTATGTCAAAATGTATCTGCTGAGCCTGATGTTCTGACTGAGGCGGGTGGATGGCAAGGGTGAATGAGTCATGTAGGACAACTTTAGTTTTTACACACCTGGAGGCAATGACTGTCTGAAAGATTGAATGAGAGTGGTGGGGGCAGGGTAGGTCAGCCGTGTCCTTTACCCGGTCGACGGCAGAACTTTCTCTAACTGAAAATCCAGATCTGAATAAGTGAGTGTTTATATGATGGTATCTGATCTAAACGTCATTCACAATTTAAGGTCGCATTAGGAAGTCTAATGTGATTCAATTAGAGAGCATCTGCTCTGACTGAATATGCAAGATGGCATCCTGCTCTCATGAATGAGTTTGAAAGTGATTCTGTGCTTGGTGTTGAAACAGCTGCAAACTGATGTAAGTAAAAGGTGCTGTAAAGCCCCCTCATTTACCAATGCTACACATTTTTAGTATGGATATTTTTAATGCAAATAACTTTATTAACATTATAAGTAGGGATGCACCGATACCAAGCTTATGTACTTGTACTCGTACTCGTAAAAATACCCCCGATACCAAAGACCGATACCTCACGTGACGTAACTGACAGAATTTTCCATGCACAGAGACACCGACGGCAGCAGCAGAAACAATGTCAGCCTCAGAGGTGTGGAAATACTTCAAATTTAATGATGACAACACACACATTGCGAACTGCATGCTTTCAATCACAATTCATTATCGATTAGTGAAGGCGGGATAGGCGGAATCGCGCTGAATGACACTCTCTTTCGCGTGCGCGCTCTTTCTTGCGATCCCAGTTCTCTGAGACAGCGCGCAATCAGTTCTCCTTGCGCCTGAATGGTCAAATGCACACATAGTTGTCAAAATGTCCATCGTGTGGAGTATCTCACGTAAATACAGTCGGTTATGGCTTAAGTGGACGTAAACATTTGGGTGAAAACAGGATATCGTGTCAGTATCCATGGATTCGGTCTTAAAGGGACCGTAGCCTATATTTGTCATTAATGTTAATAAAACAATTAAATAAATGTATACATGGTAAATAAACCTACTGTATCTGAAAAACAAGTTTATTTCAATTGTATCTCTATAGTATTTGTTGTATTGTTTGCAATTTGTTTGTAAATTTCTTTTTATATAACAACAATTATATATATATTGGTAATTATGCCCTTTGAAGGTTATTGGACACTGACATTTTTGTTCTTTAAGTTTGTGACAAGCACATAAAAATTATTACTTTTTTCATTAGAGTAATAAGAAGCTGTCCTAAATCCATTCTCACTGTGTTGTGCTTGGAAAACCGCAACATCACCAAAAAAAAAAAAAAAAAAAAAAAAAAAAAGAGAGAGAGAGAGAGAGAAATTAATAAATGTATAGGCATCGGTATCGGTATCGGCGAGTACCAGAAAAAAAGTATCGGTACTCGTACTCGGTCCTTAAAAAATGGTATCGGTGCATCCCTAATTGTAAGTGAACCTCAAGGACCATACTGAAATAATAATTAAAAAAAATAAATTTTCATGCTATTATATAGTTAATTATATTATATTATAATAAAAGTTTATTATAAAATAATAGATAAGTGTTTAAATTCATAACTAACTAATGTATCTACTCTTATTTTTTTGTTGTATTTTTGACTTTTAAACATACAAAACATATTTGTGCAGTCAAAGACACAATTTTCCACATTGTGGATGATAATGTTTCTTATCTAAGTTAAAATAAAAGTCAGTAAATTGTAAATTGCCAAGGGAATGTGCTCTTTTAAAACAAATGTGGTCATGCTAGTGTTACGTACAGAAGGGAGCGGAGACACAGGTAAGTGCAAACAGGGTTTTATTAAAGTCAACTGAGCGTGCTGGAGTGATGCAGGTGAGTGTAGACAGGATGAGGCGTGGCTTGGTGATCGTGCTGGCTTCTGATGCAGGTTGCTGTTGTTGCAGGTTACGTGGAGGCAGACGGACGTGGAGCAGACGAGGCACACTGAACTCACATGGAACACGGAGACACAAGGAGTCACGGAGAACACAGGAGACAGGTAAGTAGATCACAGTAGGAGTCCTGAAGGTAAGCATAGCATGTAGGTATGCGTTAACGAGACCGGACGGTGTGTGTGTGTTCAGTGTGCTCTTTTATGTGGCAGTGGTGATGAGTGCTGATGCGTGACAGGTGTGGCTGATCAGTACTCAGGAGAGGGAGTGCGCTGTGATTGGGTGACTGTGGAGCCTGGCGTGTCTGTGACATTACCCCCCCCTCCACGGTCCGCTCCTGAGGACCGTGGACCCCGACGTCGTGGTGGTCGCCCCCTGCCACGAGGAGCTGGTCTGCTTGGATGACTGGAATGGAATTCGTCGAGAAGGTTAGGGTCAAGGATATCATTTCTGGGTACCCATGAGCGTTCTTCGGGGCCATATCCTTCCCAGTCCACGAGATATTCAAGGAAACCACCACGGCGCCGGGAGTCCAAGATGTCTTTGACCCGGTATGCCACTCCGTCTTCCACGATGAGTGGAGGAGGGGGTTCCTCGAGATCGCCAGGCTCTGTGGAGGGAAGAACAGAGGGGTGATGAGGCTTAAGGAGTGAAACATGGAAAACTGGGTGAATGCGGTACTCAGGGGGGAGTTGCAGGTGATAGGTGACTGGGTTGATCTGCCGGAGGATGGTGAAGGGGCCAACGAAGCGGGGACTCAGTTTCCTACACGGCAGGCGCATCTTGATGTCCCGGGTTGACAGCCAAACCTTCTGTCCTGGTTGGTACTGGGGTGCGTGGGAACGTCGAAGGTCAGCTGTCAACCTGCGCCTGCGTAGGGCCCGTTGGAGCTGCAGATGGGCTGAGTCCCAGACCCTCTCGCTCTCCCGGAACCAGTAATCCACCGCCGGGACATCTGATGGTTCCCCATCCCAGGGGAACAGTGGGGGCTGATAGCCGAGTACGCATTGGAAGGGTGTCAGACCAGTGGTGGGTTGTCGGAGAGAGTTCTGGGCGTACTCGGCCCAGCCCAGGAACTGGTTCCAGGAGTCCTGGTGGCCGTGACAGAAGGTACGGAGGAAACGGCCTATCTCCTGGATCTTCCTCTCCGTCTGCCCGTTCGTCTGCGGATGGTAACCAGAAGACAGACTGATGGCCACACCTAGGAGTTTAAAGAAGGCTTTCCAGACCCGGGACGTGAACTGGGATCCACGGTCGGACACTATATCTTCGGGCAATCCATAGTAGCGGAATACATGGTTGAATAACAGTTCGGCGGTTTCCATGGCTGTGGGGAGTCCAGGTAGGGGAAGTAACCGACAGGACTTGGAGAAACGATCGACTATCACGAACACACAGGTGCATCCTTCGGAGACTGGGAGGTCGGTTATGAAGTCGACTCCTAGGTGTGACCACGGACGTGTTGGAACGGGCAGAGGTTGGAGTTTGCCGGAGGGAAGATGGCGTGGGCTCTTGGAGATGGCACATTCCCTGCACCCCTGCACGTACCTCCTGACGTCAGATCTCATGTTGGGCCACCAGAAACGCTGTTTCAACAGCGAGAGGGTCTCGTTGACCCCTGGGTGGCCAGTGCCCAGTGAAGTATGTGAGGAGTGCAAGAGGCCGGTGCGTCGTGCTCGGGGGACATACTTCAATCCGGTGGGGCAACCCGGCGGGGTGTTGGTGGAGGCACTGGGCTCGGGGAGCGTTTCCTCTGACCAGGAGATGGGGTTAACAAAGAGCTTCTCGGGGAGTATGGGCTCTGGATCTTCAGTTCCTTCTTCAAGGTTATATAGACGAGACAGGGCGTCTGCTTTCACGTTCTTGGGACCAGGGAGATAAGAGATCTTGAAGTCAAAGCGGGTGAAAAACAGAGCCCATCTCGCTTGGCGGGGGTTCAACCTCTTGGCATCCCGTAGATACCCCAGGTTTTTATGGTCGGTCAGCACCAGGAATGGATGTTTTGCTCCCTCAAGCCAATGCCTCCACTCCTCCAAGGCGAGCTTGATGGCAAGAAGCTCACGGTTGCCGATGTCATAGTTGACCTCCGCCGGGTTGAGTTTCCGGGAGAAGAAAGCGCATGGGTGGAGTTTCTTAGGGTTCCCCTGCTGCTGGGACAGTACCGCTCCCACTCCGGTGGTGGAGGCGTCCACCTCCACGACGAAGGGGAGATCAGGATCGGGGTGTGCCAGGAGGGGAGCGGTAGTAAATGCTGTCTTAAGGTGTTCAAAGGCTTGCGTGGCTGCTGGCGTCCAGGACAGAGACTTGGGCTTATGGCGGAGGAGGTTGGTGAGTGGACTGGTGATGGAACTGTAGTTCAGGATGAATCGGCGATAGAAGTTAGCAAATCCTAGGAAACGTTGGAGTTCTTTGACGGAGGTGGGAGTGGGCCAGTCTTTTACAGCAGTGACCTTCCTCTCGTCCATGCGGACGCCACTGCGGTCGATGTTATAGCCCAGAAACTGCACTGAGGGCTGATGGAAAGTGCATTTCTCGGCTTTCAGATAGAGCTGGTGTTCCCTCAGGCGTTGGAGGACCTCCGCAACGTGTTGGCGATGTTCGGCCAGGCTCCGGGAGTAAATCAGGATATCGTCAATGTATACCAGGACGGATCTGTGCAGGAACTCCCGGAGCACCTCATGCATGAAATCTTGAAATACGGAGGGGGCGTTGACCAGTCCATACGGCATTACGAGATATTCGTAGTGGCCTGTAGGTGTTACGAACGCTGTCTTCCACTCGTCCCCCTCACGTATTCTGATGAGGTTGTACGCGCTGCGGAGGTCCAACTTGGTGAACACAGTGGCGCCGCGCAGGTGTTCCAGGGCTGATGGGACGAGAGGAAGGGGATAACGGAACTTTACAGTGATGTGGTTGAGTGCTCTGTAGTCGATGCAGGGCCGCAAGCCTCCGTCCTTCTTAGCCACGAAGAAAAAGCTGGACGCAGCAGGGGAAGTGGACGGTCGGATGTAGCCTTGTTTCAGAGCCTCGTCGATGTATTCCTCCATGGCTTTCTCCTCCGGAATGGATAGGGAGTAGATTTTCCCTCTGGGCACTGGCTCACCTGGGATGAGGTCGATGGCACAGTCCCATGGCCGGTGTGGAGGCAGCTTGGAGGCTTTCTTCGGACAGAAGACATCACTGAAGTGGGAATAACATGCTGGGATCTCTGTGGAACGTTTCTCGAGGGGGCTTTCCACAGTGGTTGCACAGACTTGAATGGTCTTGGAACTCGGAGAGCTTGGAACTGGAAACTCAGGAAAACAGTCTTGAAAGCATTGGTCACCCCACTTCAGGATCTCTCCTGTCCTCCAGGAGATGGTGGGGTTGTGCTGCTCTAGCCACGGGCGCCCCAGAATCACGTCAGCCGTTGAGTTCTCCAGAACCAGCAGTTGAATTTCCTCTTTATGGAGAACTCCGACTTGGAGCTGGAGGGGTCCCACCATGTAGCGTACTTGCCGTAGAGGCTTTCCAGTTACCGCGTGGATCTGGTAAATCTTCGGCGTTGGGGCGGTTTGGAGTTTAAGCTGGCGGCAGAGGGATCCGGAGATGAAGTTGCCAGCTGACCCAGAATCGAGGAGCGCACTGACTGGAAGACAGAATTCGGCAGCAGTAAGTGTTACAACAATTGTGAGTGGTTTCATTTTGTTCAGCGTAGGCAAAATAACACTCACCATGGGCCGAACTGGACGGGTGGGGCATTCAGCGATGTAATGCCCAGCACGGCCGCAGTAGAGACACAGATTCTGGGTCAGCCTCCTCTGCCGCTCAGTAGACGTGAGGCGAGAATTTTCGAGTTGCATAGGATCATTGGCTGGTTCTGGGAGGCTGACGGATTCGGGCTGGCGGAGGTTCGCTGGGAATAACGGCTGGTTCTGGTGCTCTTCGAGACACAGCTGCATACGAGTGGCGAATCTGATGGAGAGTTGAATGAATTTTTCGAGCCCGATGGAATCCTCGTATGCAGCGAGATGCAACCGCACACGGGGCTCGAGACCCTGACGATACAGGGTGAGGAGGGCTCGTTCATTCCAGCCACTTGCAGCAGCGAGGGTACGAAACTGGAGGGCATAATCAGACACAGTTAGTGATCCTTGTTTTAAATTACATAATCTCTCACCAATGGTTGAATCTCCCGCGGGCGTTCCGAAAACTTCCTTGAAGTGCGTAATGAAGCTGGACAGGGATAGAACGACAGGGTTTTCTTGATTCCAGAGAGGTTCAGCCCAGCGCAGTGCTTTACCATGGAGTTGAGAGATTATGAAAGCCACTTTCGCTTTATCGTCAGGATACAAGTGCGGTTGCATCTCCAGAACCAGCGTGCACTGCAAGAGGAATCCATTGCAGTCCTCCGCCAGGCCAGAGAAGGGCGCCGGTTTAGCCATGGGACTGGCGACGGCTGGTGGTGAAGGAGATGCCGCAGTGAGCGTGCGGTGAAGTGCGTCAACCAGGTCTTGAATGGGGTCCGAGGTGCTCATGTTGACGTGACGGTTGTGGTCCGGTCTTCTGTTACGTACAGAAGGGAGCGGAGACACAGGTAAGTGCAAACAGGGTTTTATTAAAGTCAACTGAGCGTGCTGGAGTGATGCAGGTGAGTGTAGACAGGATGAGGCGTGGCTTGGTGATCGTGCTGGCTTCTGATGCAGGTTGCTGTTGTTGCAGGTTACGTGGAGGCAGACGGACGTGGAGCAGACGAGGCACACTGAACTCACATGGAACACGGAGACACAAGGAGTCACGGAGAACACAGGAGACAGGTAAGTAGATCACAGTAGGAGTCCTGAAGGTAAGCATAGCATGTAGGTATGCGTTAACGAGACCGGACGGTGTGTGTGTGTTCAGTGTGCTCTTTTATGTGGCAGTGGTGATGAGTGCTGATGCGTGACAGGTGTGGCTGATCAGTACTCAGGAGAGGGAGTGCGCTGTGATTGGGTGACTGTGGAGCCTGGCGTGTCTGTGACAGCTAGTCTTTAATGTAAAGCAGTTACTCCACTCATCAGCCACAATTACCCACATCTGAAAATGAATTTTGTATATAAACATCATGACATTTGTCATTTACAAACATATATTTATCTGAAGTTGATTGATTTAAAGCAATGCACCATTTGCACTGCTGTTTCCTGCAGCTGTGCTTGAAAGCAATTCCCTGACTGATTGTGTTTGCAGTCATCCAAAACACGGACCGACTCGGGCAAATAAAATAACCTGGATCGGCAAAACCTTTTAGCTGTTTGCTTTGCTGATCACAAAGGCTTTCACAAAGGAACACATTGTGTTTATCACTGAAATAACACGTAATAAGATGCACAAGTAATTCAATATTTGTTCATATTCTTTGTTGTTTCATAACCCAAATGCTTAAGCATACTTATTACTAGTGCGTCCACTGAAGTATTTACCTCTCTCTTCGTGTTTCTGCCACAAACAGATGCATGTAAAGTGCTTTAAAATAACAAGCCTTGTCTTCAGTGCCTCAAATCCATCTGAAGCATGTTAACAAAACATGCCTATGACAAGTGATGAATTGAGTGTCACATGTGATTGCCTTGAGTTTGGGGGTGTCAAGGTGTCGAGCTTCCTCTTCCATTACTCTTTCTGAGATTTCTCTTTCTCTCCCTCCCTTCCACACTTTAGATTCAGAGTTATGATGGTAAATGCCTCACACAAGTAGCTGGTTTAATTCAGGGCCAAGGGGCCACAGTTTGAAGACACTCTTTATGTGTTTGGCATTGGGGAGACAATGAGTTGTACGGTATTAACCAAATGAATGCCTTCCTTGGAAAGAAGAATATCTGTTAATAACATTTTACTGGATTTCTTACCATCTGTGAAATGCAGTAATGTTGTTACCGACAACACAGCAGGTCTTGAGGAAACTGCTGGAAAACAGCAGCTCACCTGCTTCACTTGATGCATGAACTGTCTGTTGCTAGCATGGCTGAAAGCATTGGAGGCTTGGAGGAAATATAAGAAGTTAAACACAAGATACAGGACATGCTATATTTTCAAAATTTAGGTTAAATATAGTAAATAAACTAAATAAATTTAATGTGTAACACTCTAGAACAAGGTTTCATTTGTTAACATTAGTTATACTGCATTAGTTATACAGTTGCAAGAAAAAGTATGTGAACCACTTGCAGAATCTGTGAAAATAAGGGAGATAATACAAAATGCATGTTATTTTTTATTTAGTACTGTCCTGAGTAAGATATTTTACATAAAAGATGTTTACATATAATCCACAAATAGCTGAATTTATTAAAATAACCCCATTCATAAGTATGTGAACCATTGATTCTTAATACTGTGTGTGGTTACCTGGATGATCTACGACTGTTTTTTTGTTGTGTGATGGTTGTTCATGAGTCCCTTGTTTGTCCTGAGCAGTTAAACTGAGCTCTGTTCTTCAGAAAAAATCCTCCAGATCCTGCAGATTCTTCAGTTTTCCAGCATCTTTTGCATATTTGAACCCTTTCCAGCAGTGACTGAATGATTTTGAGATCCGTCTTTTCACACTGAGGACAACTGAGGGACTCAAACACAACTTTTAAAAAAGGTTCAAACATTCACTGATGCTCCAGAAAAAAACATGATGCATTAATAGATGGGGGGTGAAAACATTTGGAATTTGAAGATCAAGATAAATTGTATTTACTTTGTCTTCCGGGAAACATGCAAGTATTTTCTGTTGCTTCCGAAGGGCAGTACTAAATGAAAAAAAAAAAAAAGATATTCAAGCGAAATAAGAAACATTTGTTTTCACCCCCCGACTCTTAATGCATCATGTTTCCTTCTGAAGCATCAGTGAATGTTTGAACCTTTTTTAATAGTTGTGTTTGAGTCCCTCAGTTGTCCTCCATGTGAAAAGACGGATCTCAAAATCATTCAGTCACTGTTGTAAAGGGTTCAAATATGCAAAAGATGGTGGAAAACTGAAGAATTTTTGGGACCTGGAGATTTTTTAACTGCTCAGAACAAACAAGGGACTCATGAACAACCATCACACAACAAAAAAACAGTCGTAGATCATCCAGGTAACCACACACAGTATTAAGAATCAATGGTTCACAAACTTTTGAACTGGGTCATTTTAATAAATTCAGCTATTTTTTTGTCTTATGGATTATATGTAAACATCTTTTATGTAAAATATCTTACTCAGGACAGTACTAAATAAAAAATAACATGCATTTTGTATGATCTCTCTTATTTTGTTAAAATTTTGCACGTTTTCACAGATTCTGCAAGTGGTTCACATACTTTTTCTTGCAACTGTATATATATATATATATATACCGTGACTTGAAGACCCATTTAAAACAGCATCTTGATCATAAATCTGCAGGAATCGCAAAATAATAGCATCATTCAAGCGTCATATCTCCCTTCCCGTCTAGACTAGCCTCAACACAACACTCAATACAATTCAAATCATATGTTTTGTCAAACAATATTGGCACAGAAACCCCCTGTGGTCAGCACTAATGCAGGCAGTGATGCAATAAAGCCATGGAAAATCCTCTGCAGGTCCATCCGACCGTGTGGAATTGTATTGATCAGAGCTGCAATTAGAGAAGACTATTGAAAAATAATGATTCTCTTCTATACTTATGCATAGATATTGCTCTGAGAGGCTTTTTCGACCGCTTCACGATGTATGCCAGGCAATTAATGGTGACTTCTATTTCTCATTATAGTGGGTGTCAGCATCATCTGTACCAGGGGCTCAAGGGCAGTGCAGTCTCCTGAAACACAAACACAGAGCTGCCCCGGCTTTATGATGTGTATACGGCACTGCCGCCACTATTCTGGAGGAGCAAAACTGATGCACAATTCCAGCACACACTAAACGGCTTTGTGAGGATTACTTGCCTGACTCTACATTTTTGGGTTTACGAAACCGTCTTGATGCGGTTGGTATCAGTCTGATCATTTAAATACGATACAATTCAATTTCAGTCACGCTGCAGTGCCGTGATTGGATTGAACTTGCCAGCGCTTGCACTGGGTATACCAATGATAATTACAACTGATGGGAACCATTTGCGGTGTGCGTGTGTGTGTGTGTGTGTGTTGCTTGTAATGAGATTCTCTTCAGCCTTATCGGAGATGGTAGTTTTGGGAGACGCTGGCCCTCACCGCTCATGTTTGTGCGTGTATGTTAATGTCTGTTTGGATGTGTTTGCATATGTCCAAACTTCCAAAGGATGTTGAGGGAGCTCTCCTATTCTCATTCCCATCACAATTAGCCAGTCAATATCAAACAGCCTCAAGATACTGTTTTACATCGTAACTCTGCAGATTTGATTGAGATGAGCTGCAGCAGTGGGTGTCATTCAATGAAATGGTATTGTGTTTCTCAACATATTTATAATTGCTAGCTTAATGAGCAAATTAGTGTTACAGAAATAATAAAAGTGTATCACAGTCCATTTTGATGACTATCTGTGATCGATAATTGTATTAGTGTGATTTAAAGTCAACATAACACCAAAATTAGCCCTATTTACGTTCTTAATAGATGATCCTACATAACACCACTGTTTGAAAATTTCAAAATCAGTCTGATATGCTGATTTGCTGCTCAAGAAACATGTATTACCATTATCAATGTTGAAAACAGTTCTGCTTCTTAGTGTTTTTGTGGAAACCATGGTACATTTTTTCCCCTCAGGATTCTTTGATAAATAGAACATCATTTATTTGAAATAGAAATCTTTTGTAACAATATAAATGTTTTACTTTTGATAAATTGAATGCATCCTGTCTGAAAGAAAGTATTAAAAAAACTCCTGACCACAAACACCAGTGTAAATGTGGTAATATAAAGACCACTTTTCACTTTCCAATCAATTCCCTCTCAACATTGTTCCTAATAAATATCCTGTTTCACTTGGTGAAATGGGTTGTGAACACCGTTCCATGTTGATTTGAAAAGGCTTGTACATGTAAAGCTTATGAACAGCATGTGTGTTCATTCATGGCACGCTTATGTAAAGTTTGGAAAAAGAAATATTCCTTTTCAAAAGTCCATAAACAAACTTCCCATTTAATCTTTCTCTCCATATTTAGTTCCTTCCCCAACAGACTACCTTTGATTGAAGTTTTGCGGTTGACTACAGAGCCCATATGGTTTTCTGCCACTCTGAGTTCTGAGATGAAGAGCTACAAAGAGACGTCTGTGGCCCAGTTAATGGAGGAAATGCTTTTAAACTATCTCAACTTTCCATGATGGCTTGACATACATTTAATTGTTGAACGATTTCAGGATTCTACCCTGTGTGAGTCTAATTGTGGTGAACGGCTTATCAGACAGCGATTCTCATTTACTACTTCCAATTCTGGAGTTGACCTTTCACCATTCTAATTTTATTAAGAGGTTATTAATGCTTTCTCACCACATGCTCAATCAGACTTTACTGAATTTCAGCTCCCTAAAGAACTCAAGAAAAGTCTTTGCTGCATGAAATCATTCTGTAGTTTGATATTTATTATACAGTACTTACATATATTACAAATTAATCAATTTAAAGTGACTTTACAAATTTGTTTGCATTGGAATAGGTGCCACTAAGTGGTGTGTTTCTCACAAAAAAATGCAGAAGCATTTAGTTTGACTTTTAGAGAAGATCAGTTTGTCACAGAAAAGCGTAGAATATCCAATCATGGATCCACTTTGTGCTGGAAGAATAACCCAGAAGGAGGAGATTCAGTCTGAAAGCACAAGGCGAGGATGAGTGGCGGGCATCTCACTAATCCACCTAAAAGCCAACAGAGAGACATGTCACAATAAGAGGAGTTGCCACAAAATTCCACTCTTCCTTGATAATATACCTGCTGTTCTTTTTTAAAACCTTCCTCCCTCCGGTGATTTAACCCTCATGTTGTGTGAGAGGATTTTCTTTTTTCCCAAAAAGTGCTAGTTAATGTTTTCGCATTGGACTAAAATCTACTAACTTTGCACACACAGGGTACAACATCTTGTCAAAATATTTTGATAATTTTTGTAATTTTGGGGGATTTTTCCCCCCAACCTGTTACACTTGTGGTGTTCCCGGACCGGTCTACAAAAACTTGCTTATAAATCTCTCACTATATTATGTTATTACCAAATATTGTAATCATTCTTTTTAGCAACTTTTTTTAAAAAAAATTTTTATACCAATTTTCAATTAGCACGTTTTGTATTTCTTTTGTAAACTGACTGATTGCAGGCCTCACTGATCTGAGCTTATGCACCTCAGTTTTTGAGGTGTATATTCTGAGGCCTACAGTCAATCCGTTCCAAAAAGAAATACAAAACCTGTGCTAACTGAAAGAAAACAAGTTGACCAAAAGATTGAACCCAATATTTAGTGGTAGTATAGCACAATTAGAGATTTACAGTAACTTTTTAAGGCAAGAATGGCATGTTATGTATAATGAAACCATTTGAGAATAGAAAAATGGGAAAAACAAAACGTATATTAAGCAGTTAAGGGGCCAAGTATAAAAAAGGCATGATGAGTTGTGCAAGCATGGCTGGGAGCATCGGATCAACTGCAACAATAAGTATTTTAAGACATTTTTAGATTATTTTAGGCAAATGGCTGAAAAATCATGAATCACTATTAATATGATTTAATTGCTTATCACTTTTGACCAGTAGGTGGTGCTGTTACCATATTGATATGGTGTGGTCAGTGTGAGGTGACAATGACACATACAAAGTTTGGTGTCAATATGCTGAGTCACAGCAAAGACTAAAGACTATCGAATGGGAGAAACTGCAATGCGCAATATGTCGGAATACGTCCCGCCTTCTAAGTAAAAGAGCCAATCACTGATTGGTAAAGTCATTGCATCACGCACGTCCTGATATTGCTGAGTTAGATGCGTTCCTGGGTCAACATATTTTGTTGATCCTGGAACAACATTCTAGTCTGAAAATTTAGTCTTAACCCTATTCCTACCCCTAAACCTAACCCTACCCATAAGTTATCCCAAAAATCAGAGGGAAATGATAGATGAATAACACTGATGTAGAAGCACCAATTCGTGATTTTAAGCCTAAAGTTGACATAATCTGTAAACTTCTCCCTCAAATCTGATTGGTTGATTTGAATGTTGTTCCAGGATCAACAAAAATGTTGACCCAGGAACATTTTGAACTCAGCAATATCAGGTTATGCATTGCATCACTGTATCTGCTTTTAGAAGCTCCGGTTCCCATAGAAATCTAAACTCGTGCTTAGGACTGCATGTGCGCATTGGCTCATCTAGCCTGAAAAATACGCTTTTTTGACGATGTTTTGATGTTTAATTGTGAGTTAAGCAAGCAGTTTTTAAGATTTCAGAATTCAAATAGATAGGACTTGGTCTTGGATGCTTGAAATAGATGCCTGGAGGCGTTGCAAATATGGCCACCGAGTGAACAGACTTTCCTTGAAAGGGACTTTGGTTACAGCTTTTAGAATCAGCTTGGCACCATGCCATGAAATTTGTAGATGCGTTATTCGAGAACAGTTTGGTCAATCAAAATGCATTTCCTAACTTAATGCCGGCATGGTATGAAGATGATCTGAGCCGATTTTGGTGAAAATTTGACCAATGGTCTAGGAGGAGTTCGAAAAAGTAGGTTTTTCAGAAAATTCTAAATGGCGGAATAGGGATCGTCTTGAGCTGAGGAATCAGAGGGAAAATGAATTTCTAGTCTTTATGGTTTAAAAGTTATTAGCATAAACGTAAGTGCAAATTTGAGGGATTGAGAGGGATTGAGTTAGAGACTCCAAAATTGCTCTGGTTAATGTTCAGACTGTCCTCTATCTGTGTGCCAAATTTAATCATGTGACCGCAAACGTTTCTATGGGCTGCCATAGACTTCAAGAGCGGAAGAAGAAGAAAAACACTAACGGATACAATCAGTGCTTGGTTGGTCCCTAATAATAACTTGTTGTATGTGTAATTCAGTGTTGGCTTAGGAATGGCTCCAGGCAACCAGGTGTCATAAATAGGCCATTCATAATTCACATGAAGATTTATGCATTGTCAAGGGCAAACTAAATTCTTCCTGCCTCTGTGGCTTTCACTAGCGGCAAAAGTCTTTACTTGTAGCTCAGTGGAAAGATAGGTCACAGGTTTCATTTCCTCTGCATAGTTTGATTGCATTCATAAGTGGCTTTGGATAAAAGTGTTAGCCACATGCAAAAATGTGACTGTGATATACGATATGTTTTCCACTGGTATTGCATCCTAATTCCTACACAGGTCTATATTTGCATTATTATATTTCGTTAACACTTTGCAATAAGGTTGTATTTGTTAACATTAGTTAATAGATTAGTTAACATTAAGTAACAATGAACAATAACTGTATAAAGCATGGCATACACCAAGTACATATTATACTAATGTATCTCTTAGTATTAATAGCTGGATTTGTCAGCATTGGTTAATTCATTAGTTAACATGAACTAATAATGAACACCTCTATACAGTTTTCAAGACCCCTAAATGCACTTTTCCTGTTAAATAACATTAGTAAAGAGCCTAGTAACACATAAAATAATGCTGAAATAGGTCCCACTTTACAATAAGGTTTATAAAAGTGCATATTAAATTCTCTATTACATATAAATAATGTGCTATTAGTTTTCCTTTTGCCACCGGATATGGAAAAATCCCATAGACTTACATCAAAAGAGGGACCTGAGCCATAGATAATGACCAGAAAATCATAGAGACTTGAGGGTCGGCTTTTTTGAATTGAGCAAGCAAGTAACCACTCAGAATATCCTTGGTAAAAACCGTAGCAACTGCATAACAATGCCCTAGCAACCACCCACAACACCCTAGTATTGTTTCCTTTACACAATATAGTTACACTCTGTACACTGTTTGTATGTGTATCTTGTTTGAAAGTACATGAATTAGTAATCTGTAAAAGTAAAGGGTTACAACATCCAAGAGGAACCAGGTTGAAGTGATTTCCACAAAAGGAGATACTAATGGAGAGAAATGCCAGAAATGCCATGCTAGTAAATAAGGGCTATCCATAAATTTGACTAATACTTTTGACAACAACAGCTGGGTGAATTAGTCTTTTGCTTGCAGTTCACAAATATGCAATCAGAGAAGCACTTTCTCCCATTTTCAGACACATTAATCTAAGTCCATCTCCATATCCTGATAAATATTCTTTGCTTTCCAGGCACGAGCATATAAGAATGAGCATAATAGTTTTTAATTCTACGATGGGTCAATAATAAATATGCAGAAGCCATTCCCTCCACATGCAATCTCGAAAGGAGACTTTTAACAATACGGTGCTTGAATGACACTAATTAAACTGCTGATTCTGCGGAGGGTTTGAGTGCGCTGCAGTGTGGACAGCTAATTGTTGTTGTCAGGCAGAGTGCAGGTGTGTCACACGGCTCAGTCCGAATGCATTTGGCTTTTGGCAGACAGTGAGATAGGCCTTTATTATCATGCTTAATGAGAGAGTACAGCCGTAAACAGTGGTCACTGGCATTGCCGTAGTCCCAAAGTTTTGTTGAACCTCATTGTCTGAGCCACACTGAGTCTGAATAGGACACTAATTGCAAAATCAGAAATGCTCATTATTTCAGCACATTCGAAATACAGTCGTATTGAGAAAGAGTGAGGGAAAACTGTTCCTTTGATGATGTTTAAAGGTACAGCAAGCGATTTCTGAGAAAACACACTGGTAGCCAATCAGCAGTAGGGGGCATATCCACTCATTATGGGGGAGGAGAGAGAGTAAGCCAATCAGCAGTAGGGGGCGTGTCCACCCATTATGGGGGAGGAGAGAGAGTAAGCCAATCAGCAGAAGGGGGCATGTCCACTCATTATGGAGGAGGAGAGTAGGCCAATCAGCAGTAGGGGGCGTGTCCACCCATTATGGGGGAGGAGAGAGAGTAAGCCAATCAGCAGAAGGGGGCATGTCCACTCATTATGGGGGAGGAGAGTAAGCCAATCAGCAGTAGGGGGCGTGTCCACCCATTATGGGGGAGGAGAGAGAGTAAGCCAATCAGCAGAAGGGGGCATGTCCACTCATTATGGGGGAGGAGAGTAAGCCAATCAGCAGAAGGGGGCATGTCCACTCATTATGGGGGAGGAGAGTAAGCCAATCAGCAGTAGGGGGCGTGTCCACCCATTATGGAGGAGAAGAGAGATTGAGCCAATCAGCAGTAGGGGGCGTGTCCACTCATTATGGGGGAGGAGAGAGAGTAAGCCAATCAGCAGTAGGGGGCGTGTCCACCCATTATGGGGGAGGAGAGAGAGTAAGCCAATCAGCAGAAGGGGGCATGTCCACTCATTATGGGGGAGGAGAGTAAGCCAATCAGCAGTAGGGGGAGTGTCCACCCATTATGGAGGAGAAGAGAGATTGAGCCAATCGGCAGTAGGGGGCGTGTCCACTCATAATGGGGGACGAGAGAGAGTGAGATTTGAAGAAAGACTGTAGAAAGAGAGATGGCTGAGAGACATTACAAAAGGCCAGAGGAATATCACTGGAAAAAGAAGGGTTATGATCAGACAAGAGCTTTAGGACCCGCGCTAATATTAGAAAAGCTTTCCAGCACTGAAGAGACCTAAGCGGGAAGGCTTGAAAATGGACGCAGAGGCTCGTTGTTTCTGCCCCATACTTGAGTAACACTGGTTTTGCTGTTTCACAGAACCAAGAAATGCTGTTGTTGTAATGCTAGCTATAGTAACAGGACAGTTTTGAGTGTTGTTGAGTGCGTTCAAATGCATAATAACCCTCATAATGTGATTATAATGGGATTTTGGCAATATTGCGATTAAACTTTACCTCATGTAAACGCAATACTTCGATCAAACGAATGCAATTACTGTAAGCTCTTACTCGTAGCAACCATAATCGCATTAAACTAGGTTGTGTACGCCGATGTTAATCGCATTAAACAGGCATGTAAACACTGCTCTGACCAAAGTGTGCATGTGCTCGGACGTACATGGATGTCGTGTGTTGTTCGCACAACTTCATGAATGAACTCCGTGACATTAATTCTGAAATTTTCTCTTCTCCAAATCGCTAAACTCGGTCAACACAACTCACTGCGCAGCCTCTGCTCCGTATCTTCATCCAGACAGCGAAGAACGCAACGGCAGCGTAGGCTAACCCGAGGCAAATGTGGCATTGTGATGTTCATCACGGTGCCGAATAATATCCAGTACGTCCATAAAAATGTAATTTGAATTTGATGCAATTAGATTAAAACATGCATATTGAGTGTTGTATAACCATACTTATTAGCGAATAATCAGTAATGAAAATAGCATGTAAAGTGAAGTGTAGAGTTCTGCTCGTGAACATCTTACTGCGATTGAGACTTTACTCTGATTATGAGAAATAATCGTATTATTGGTGCACATGTGAACGTAGTCATTATTTGTCTGGAGCTGCTAGACAACCAACTCTTGCTTGTATACTCTTGTGTACTGTATGTTAATTGTTTTGTTCTTCATTGTCATTCACTAGCTGCTCTAAAAAGGAGATAAACATGGCAGACTGTGTACAGCTCACTCAGGGGAGGATCTAAGATAATAGGCCAGATTTTGTCACCAGTCGTGGGCGGGGCTTGTTACACTGTGACGTCACAATGTATAGACCTTATGAGCCAGAGAAACAAGCGCGCAGCCATCTTTAGAATTTTGTTTAAAAATTGTTTAAAATAATGTAGTTTCATGTGATATTTGATTTATCGCGATTAAACTGCGCGATTTGGCAAATGCTGCGATTATTTAATGCGCAGCGTGATCAGTAGTAAATGCTTCTCCATCTGAAAGCCAGAGGGCGCTCTTGCGCAGAAAGTTCAAATACGCCCTGCCACAGAAGAAGATAACACGCATCATATGGCTGTAGCTGAATAAACAGAAGACTGAAACACTTTGATTGATTAAACATGACTAATAAACACACGACTGCCTTATTCTGTGTAAGAAGCCACATCATCTCACAGAATGATGCTCAACTGTTGTTATGAAGTGAGTTTGGAGTAAAAACATGTTATTAAATTTGTCTTTTGTTGGACAAGATGTTAATAAATGCTTCTCATGTCTGGAAAGATGTTTGATGCGTGTTGCTTTTTCAAATGTACATTATAAGCGACTCAAAGTCGCAGTGCTTTCAGATGGATTAACATTTGGAGCCATACTTCATTGACAAGCTGCGCATAAAAAAAATAATCGCAGCCGTTATTTCATAATTGCACTTAGCGATTAAAAGCGATAATCGCGTTTAAGTTCAATGTTATTTTTTGTATCGTGCGATAAATCGTGCAGCCCTATTTGGAATATATTTATGGAAGTTTGTGGTACGGTTGTCAATAATTAATTATTTAATAATAATAGGCTATAAATTATTATTATTATTGTTGTTGTTGCTGCTGTTATTATTAATAATTAAATATTTAAACGATTAATTAAGTTAACTTACATTACATTTAAATGAATTATTAGATTAAAATTGTTTATTTTTATTTCATTTCTGCACATTTGGAATGTTATTCAATGTAAGTTTTAAAACGTAGCCCGTGTGGTTTCATATTTTGCTCCAGTTCACAGGTTCATGGTGCTAGGCCATAACCTACACCTGCAAAACTTCCACGCTGTTGTTTTGGCTGAGAAAAGGCATAATTATTCATGATGAAAATAGAACAAGAAACAACAAACAAAGTCTCAGGGGTCTTGCATATTTAAAGGCAGCCACGCCAAAGCCCTCCTCTCTGCATTCAAAATCATGCATACTCATCCCGTGTCTGTCCAATAAAGTCAAGAGTCATCAAACATTAATCTTAACAACGTTCTGCAATATGAATTGAATTTTGAGACATGGAAAATGGTTGCCTTACAAAACCTGAGGTGCGGATGTCAAAGCAATGTGTATTTTGGCCACAGCACTCACAAATCTCTTTCATAATCTCCAGACTGGAACTCTCCGTCATTATAGATTCAGAGCGCAAAGCAACACTCATTTTCATGGTGCCGCCATGGTAACCAGACACACAATTTACTCCAAGCGTCTCAGCACTGTACTTCCCTCTAGGCTAACGCCAATACACATCTCTTCAGTAGAACCGATAAATAAATAAACAATTAAAACAAGAGGAATGTATTGACCAACTGCCATGCACATTGTAGCTTCAAGCTCTGCAATAAAGGTCCAACTTGTGGATTTGTTTTCTTTGAAAGACGGAATAAATCCAGTTTAAATGATCACAGGAGGTTTAGTAAAACTCTGTGTGGTTTCAAATGTCAGTCATGTCTTCCTGAAACTATATCATGCCGCTGCCTATCAGTATACAGTGTATATCTCATGGGATCATCAAGAAAGACTGGGCTTAACAAATACATGCTTTGCCATCACAGGAATGAATTACATTTTAAAATATATTCAAATGAAGCCTTGGTAAGCATACGATACTACTTTAAAAACATTTAAAAAAAAATCTAACTCCAAATTTTTGATCAGTGTATGTTTACACATACAGTATACGTATGCATATTTGTGTGAATGAAGTATGAAAAACTGTCCTTATTGCACAAATGTGAGAAAAGGGCGTTCTGCCAGTTTTTGCATGCATAAGCAGCAAGACATCTTTAGTAAGTTCTGAATTCTTGATGAGTTTTACCCCACACTCTACATTATGGATGACTGAAAACCTGCTCAAACATCTTGGCACATTATTGTGCCACAATTACAATTATCCTGCTCCAACACTTTTAAAAAATAATGCCATGTACGTACAGTCAAGCTGCGTCAGCAGCGTTTGTTACATGCTGTCGATTATCAATGAAAAGTATTTCTTTGTTTCCCTCAGTCTGTTCAGCATAAAGCGAGTCTCTTCAGAAGACTTAGATTAAACTGTCTTGTGAACTTTTTGAAGCTTGCGAATTTTGGTTGCAAGGACTTCCAATGCATGGACAAAAATTATGAGAGAATATTAAAAAAAATTTTCTTAATTTGTGTTCCAGATGAATGAAAGTCTGGAAGGACATGAGTGAGAGTAAATGACAGAATTGTAATTTTGAGGTGAACTAACCCTCTAAAAAGGTTTTGTTGTATCAGGCTGTCACGGTTGGTTGCAGCAATGAGCGTTGTGAGGCACTTTATTTAACAATTCAAACAAAATAGCAAACATGCAGGACTAAAAATGCAGAACTAACTTAACAGACGAGAACAGACTGAAAATGAAATAGACTTAGGGTACGTTTACATGACAACAATGTACTTAAAAAAAAATCCTTTGTGTTTTTGAAAGGTTTTGCATACAGATGACAACAAACAATCCCAGTTCAAATGTATCTGTGAAAACGACTGAAAACGCTGTATTACATGCCAGGCCAGTAGATGGCAAAGTCAGAATTAGAATTAGTTGGCGATGTTAGAAGTTGGCGTATGTAAATAATGCGTCTCCGCTGGTCGTAGTAGTGGTGCAGTAAATCTACACTTTGGTGGAGAAGCGTTAATGAACTTGAGCAGCAAAAACACTTGTTTTGGTTGTCAAGTACTTCTGCATGCCTATCCACCTTATTTTCCAACACGGAAGTGAATTAGCCACTATAGGGAAATAACAGGAAGAATATCAAAGTGCAGTAAAACTGTAAAACTGTTTGCGCTACAAACTAGTGTGTTTATAATTAAGACAGTACATTGAAACAACATGGTAAGAAATATCAGTTTGCAATATCAAGCAGCGTAACAAGCTGTTTTGCACAGCTAAAAATAACTGGAAGCGAATGACACTGGAAGCCAGACACATTAAAATTACAAACGGCCGCTCCAGCTCTTACCTGAAAAATAAGGTGGATAGACTGAACACATAACACTCATGCACATGAAGTCACTGTTTTCACAAATTTGCATTTTTGTAGTTTACACAGAGAGAATAATGGTATTGTTTTCAAAAACTTGCACTTTGAAACCGCTTTAGTTGAAAGCGGTGTCATGTTAATGGTTAATCAATTAACAAATAAGTAACAATGGAAACAAATGGGAACATACCTAGTGTCACATCTGTTTTAGGTATTGGTTCATTTTTATAGTTTAATGTCTTTTATGCTTCCCATTTGTTATCCTGCCATGTGCTCCCCTTGTGAATGTGTGATGTTCTGACTGGTTGTTTTGGTCATGTGTCCTATGCTCTCATTGGTTTAATTTTGCTCATTAGTCTTGTGTATATATAGCCCTCATGTTTTATTGTTCCTTTGTCTAGCTTTATCTGTGTAACTGCTGTTGGTGAGTTTATGTTTCATGTTCAATTTTAGTCAAGTTCAAGTAAAGTCTTTGTTTAATTTGTATTTTGTTCATGTTAAAGCGGACCTATAATGCCCCTTTTACACGATATGTAAGTAATATAAGTCTCTGGTGTCCCCAGAATGTGTCTGTGAAGCTCGCGCTTCGGTTGCGCAACAACAACAAAACTGGAGAATCTCACGCAGCCAAAATGAGGATTGTCAGTAACGGTGTTCAGCCTTACATTGTTCAAACCGGAGTCGACACTGATGGAGAGACTCAGGAAGAAGTTACAACTTTTAGAATGAAACTGGACGTTTCTGAATGGTTAGTGGATAAATTTATGTAGTTTCTGTTGAGTTGATTCAACTCATCGACTAGCATGTGCCGTCATTATAATCTTTTGTGCAAATCCAGCGTTGAATTGACCCTCGTTTGTGAAGCAGTCCGGCGTAAAATGACGGCATGACAACAACACTCTACTACAACAACTCTTCCTCTTCTCTAAAGCAGCCCAACATGGCCTCACCCCCTTTGTTGTGTGTTCTCGGGGGCGGGGTTTATGTAAATTTTTAGGGTTAGTGATGTCACTAACCCAGGAAGAAGCTCGTTGTAGTCCCTACCAGCCGTTTGTAGTCCTTAAAAAGCGAATTCTGTAAAAGAAAATATCTCCCTTTGCATTGAACTTTGAGCGTCGTAACTTTGCAGATGTTGTTTATGCTCAAACAGCAACATTACACACTAACTAAAGTTAAAAAAGTGAAATCATAATCAACCACCCCTTTAATCAAATAAACTGCTCTTAAGTTCTTCAACTCGCCTTCAGTGGACTGCCTTGTTTCATTTAGAAACCATGACAAGTAATGAACAGGGACAAAGGAAACAAGAACTAACACAGGTAAAACAGAAACCTCGTGACAGGCTTTAAAACCTTTTTTTTTTTTTTTTTTTCAAAGAATGAATGTCAATTTTGTATCTCCAGGCCCACACTAAAAGATTTTTAAAAGCATTGGTCCTCGGGGTTCCCTTTACCTAGGATTGTCAGAAGGGGAGCCCAAAATTGGCCCGATTATCTTGTAGTGTGTGGGAGCCTTTAACACATTAGTCCTGCCTTAAATGACACGCCACTGGCCCGAACAGTCTATGTGGTACTACGTCATCAAAATGTGGACTCAGAGGGGGCTTAAGGTGACAGGGCCATTGTGCGGTTTTTATGATTTATAAAATCCAACCTTGTTTTGCATCCGTGTTGAGTCATGTGCCACTGGTTACACTCTCTCTCCAAACAGTACAGCTCTAGTTACGGTGTTTGAGCAGATATAATCACATTCGAAATCTTGAATATGAGGCCAGAGATGAAGAAGAAAGAAAGAGGGCCTAAGCGCTTAAATACAAAAAAGACCGTTTGAAGTTAGATTTTAACAGACAAGCCCTTCGTAGTCCCGGTAATTGTGGAGCGTAATGAGAGAGAGGCTTTGATGGATGGATTAAGACCGGTCTTAAGTCTGCAGTCTCCAGAGTCCCTGTGTAAACTCTGATTTGAGTCAGTGGCACCACAGAGGCAGACTGCGCTTACTCACCCACCCGGACTCTGTCATTACTTTTTCTTTTATATTCTCTTTTTTCTCCTCTCTCTCCTCAGACTCATCAATATTCCATAGGGTCAGGTATCATACACTCTGCAATTCCTCCTCAGTTTGACTGACATCCCAAAACGCACACAAGCACACACCCATGTGAAATAAAAATGTCACTTAAGGCTGAAATGGAACTGAGGCGATGCTCTTGGCACTTATGACGATGAAAAAATAACTAGTGGTTAGTCATTTAACATTCTCTGAAAAGCTTGTTCATGTCGATAAGAGTGGAATTGAGTACAGCAGTGCAGGGAAGTTCAACTTTACATAAGTTCAAACCCAAGCCACTTATGTATTTATGCAACCCAGGCTCATTGGAAAATGTGCCTGTTGCGACATTCTGCAAAATGATTGCGTCACTTTCAAAGTAAAATGTCCAGCAAGTGGCACGGAAAGAGTTTTCTTTTTTTTTTTTGTCCTTTCAGAAACATGAAGGCGAATCTGTTTCTGTGTATGTATCATGGCAGTTTGGATGTAATGTATGTAACTATTTCACGTTTTGGCGAATTAGTGGCTAATACGAATGAATTTAAGACAATATTGACTATGACTTGACAACAAATAAATGCTAGACTAAGACAATATTCTCTATTCCTGAAATACACAAAATTATATATATATATATATATATATATAATGTCAATCGATTTAAAAAAATCAGCTAATTAATCTCACATTTTTCTGCAGCAGTAGGTTTATAAGGCTGCTGTCACTTTAAGATCTGACGCACGTGACACGGATCTGAAACATCCAATTTTCTCACAACATTTTATATTAATTTAAGACTTTATTTAACTCATTTAAGACTGTGCTTACAAGGATATATACTCGACAAAACAGGCTTTTTGGCATAATTTTGTGTTTTTGTCCGTTCAAGCGCGAAAGAGAGCTCAATGCGGCCGGCGCGCTGTCTGAAGCGACTTTCTCTGCGCATAAGTGTGTGTGTGTCACACAGACAGGAGATTCAGACAGCGCACCAGTACAGCACTGAGTTCTCTTTTATGTCTTGCGCTTGAATAGTTTAAAAGTATTTGCATGAATAGGAGCGTGATCATATAATGCAACGCTAGCTAAAGGATGACAGAAAAAAAAGATGCTGCGTTAATTGAGTTAAATGAGTTGAGTTGCGTAAATTAAATATATATATATATATATATGTCTTTCAGGAGTAAAGAAAAGCTGTACTTATTCAAATGACCAGTTCTTTATTTACTCTTGCGCTGCAAACAAGCAGAAACAGTCCAAAATGTGTGCAGCACTTCATTCATGATAGAGACGGGGCGGAGTTATGACGGACCGTTGACGGGGGGGACCCAATGGAGATACGAAGTTTAGTCGAAGCTCTTTTTAACACTTTTTATAGGTTAAATATTTGCAAAACCCACAGACATACTTAAAGTAATGTTTTATGAAAAAAATAACAATATGGAGATATGGAGATACGAGGTTTCCGCATGAAAGCAACGATATGTTTTAGGAGTTTTACAAAAATGTAGATAGAGGCTTGTTTTTCCAATGTGCCTATGTTGCATTTATTGGTGCCATGCTTAAATTCACTCAACGCAAATAAAAAAGCCTCACATCAAAGGGTGTAATTTGTGTTTTCACAAGACGGCCTGCAATTTCTGATTGGACACATATCATTTCCTAGCAGGATAATGGATTAAGTATGGATTAAGGACCGTATGTCTTCCTCTGAATTGCACAGGTTTAATAGCGGGCTGCTTGGGACGCAGAGGAGACTGCGCGACCCTGAGCGGGCACTGCCTCCGGGAACAGCCCATTAGTGGTGTAATTACAGCCTGGGTGTGATAACCACGCTACACTTCACTACCCACCACACACAGGCTTTATTGCAGGTGTACATTACTTAATGCCTTCATTACCAAAGACAATCACTTAATTATATAGTCTGAAGAAGAACATCAAATGCACGTCAGAATCAATTTGAAGGCTGATAATGGAGGCGGTAGAGCTGTTTATTGCCAACCTGACAAGTGCTCTGTTAGATCAAAGATTTTCAAGGAACCCCTTGAAAGGGATATTACTGTGATTGTGCATAGCAGGTTATCTTTTTTGATCAATGAACTAAAGATACTAGAGATAAAACGCAGACTGCACAGATTCAGTCTGCAAACTCAGGGATTTCACTGGAATAGTTTTGGTTTGGGATAATGGATGACTGTTACTTTCATACTATTTATTTTATTTTTCTTGTCAAATGTTTAAAAGAAGGATAAGGAAAATTCTGCCATCATTTACACAACCGTTCACAAGTTAGGGGTCTGTAGGATTTTTTAATTGTTTTTGGTAAGAAGTCTCTTATGCTCTTATATCAAAAATTCAGTAAAATCAGTAATATTGTGATTTATAATTACAATTTAAAATAACTGTGTTCTATTTTAATGTGTTTTAAGAAACATTATTTCCTGTGATGGCGAAGCTGAATTTTCAGCATCATTACTCCAGTCTTCAGTGTCACATGATCCTTCAGAAATATGCTGATTTGGTGCCATTATCATTGGTGAAAATGGTTGTGCTGCCTAATACTTTTCTGGGAACTATGATACATAGATTTTTTTGATGAACAAAGTTTAAAAAGAAAGAAATAGAAAACTTTTGTAACAATATAAAGGTCTTTACAGTCACTTTTGATCAATTTAATGCATCCTTGCTGAATAAATAAAGTATTAATTAGTAATTAAAGGTGCAATATGTAAGAATTTTGCAGTAAAATATCCAAAAACCACTAGGCCAGTGTTATATATTTTGTTCACTTGAGTACTTACAATATCCCAAATGTTTCCAACTATTTGTAAATCGTGAGAAAATTGCAGTTTTAACCAAGGATCCGGGACGTGCGAGGAGTCGCCTGTCAATTGTGTCATACCTGCGTTACCCTCGTTTCTGGTTTTATTTTGTAGAAACCATGGAAACACCAAAGACGCTTTAATATATTACATGTTTTAATAGACAAGGGAACAACTGTTTTGATATATTTATAGACAAACTAATTATTGTTGTATAGCTCAACACGTTTAGTCTCATTGTTTAAATTTTCTTGATTTTTTGCGAGTACCATGCTTTACCAGAGAAAAACACTATTTTGTGAAGTAGCTAACATAGCATAATCAGATGCGGCTTTATTTTTAGTAACAGTAATACAGCATTTTCTCCATCATACAATACGTTTTAAAATAAATTTCATGTCATTTATCAACACAAGCCATCCAGCATTTAATATGATATTCTAAAATCGATCTAGCTTACTGCTAGAGTGTCTCACAGTGTCTCAAAGTGTCTCACAGCAGCCGCCGAGCGAACGCACAGAGTAACGTTATAACATAATTTTCAACACACTCAAATGTATCTAATATGATAAACAGAGCTGTGTTACCTCATACTCATGACCGGAAAAGCGGAAGCGGCGCTGGCGACTGTGTCATAATAAAAGTTCCGCTGCTCGTGAGGCGTGTGTTGCGCAATCGGTCCAGTGGCCTCGTTCAGCTCCCACAACACTCGGTCCTGCTCTGCTTCATACTACAGTAATGTTAATAATCGCATCCATGAACATGATTTCTGCCCGAGTCCTATCCCGATTATTTTCCACCGGCTGTGAGGTGAAGACCACATGTCCCAAGATTCCGCGCTCAAACTTGGCATTATCAGGCTACGCCTTTGTTTTGAAGTGACCTCTAGCGGACAGAAAATCCTACATATTGCACCTTTAATTAAAAAAAAAAAAAATTATACATTATATAAAAATAAAATTTGAATGTCCAAACTATGGATACCATTGATTTTAATTGTATGGACAATTTTAAAAAACGAATACATTATTAAAATATCTTTTTGTGTGTTTGAAACGACTTTTTTTTTTTTTCTATAACTTTACATGATCCTTTATAAGGAGATATTTATAGTTGATATGTCCATTAAAAACTACTTTTGTTAATGTATGCATTTTGGAGATGCTTACTGTATATTCAAAGTAACTTATATTTGCCTTAAAGGTATACATTGTATCACTTCATGCTTCCCTGGAAATCGAGTCCATGGCCTTGATGTTGCTTGCACCGTGCTCTAATAATATATAATGTAGTCAGGTTGAGTCAGAGATATTAATGTGTTTTGATAGAAGTAGCCCATCTGTCCATTTAATGGCGAATGGAAAGACCATTATATAAAGAGCATTTATCAAGAGCCATCATCACCATCACATTATTGTAAAACATTGCTCTGTTAGAAGAAAGTGTTTGATTAACAAACAAGACATTTAATTCTACAGTCTGAGACCCTCAAACCAGTACAAACTCCAGTGTAGCCACACTCAACTACTTTAAAGGTTTAGTTCACCCAAAAATGAAATTTCTGTCATTAATTACTCACCCTCATGTCGTTCCACACCTGTAAGACCTTCGTTCATCTTCAGAACACAAATTAAGATATTTTTAATGAAATCCAAGAGCTTTCTGACCTCCCTATAGACAGCAACGTCTTAACCAATTTCAAGGTCCAGAAAGGTATTAAAGACATCTCGTTAAAATAGTCCATGTGTCTGCAGTGGTTCAACCTTAATGTTATGAAGCAACGAGAATACTTTTTGTGCGCAAAAACAAAACAAAAATAATGACTTTATTCAACAATTTATTCTCTCCCCTGTCATTCTCATATGCTGTTGATGTAGTGAACACAGTGCAGAGCTTCCGTGTTTACGTCCGAATGGCGACTCAGTATTGGCCGATGCTGTACAAACCCGATTCCAAAAAAGTTGGGACACTGTACAAATTTTGAATAAAAAAGGAATGCAATAATTTACAAATCTCATAAACTTATATTTTATTCACAATAGAATATAGATAACATATCAAATGTTGAAAGTGAGACATTTTGAAATGTCATGCCAAATATTGGCTCATTTTGGATTTCATGAGAGCTACACATTCCAAAAAAGTTGGGACAGGTAGCAATAAGAGGCCGGAAAAGTTAAATGTACATATAAGGAACAGCTGGAGGACCAATTTGCAACTTATTTGGCAACATGATTGGGTATAAAAAGAGCCTCTCAGAGTGGCAGTGTCTCTCAAAAGTCAAGATGGGCAGAGGATCACCAATTCCTCCAATGCTGTGGCGAAAAATAGTGGAGCAATATCAGAAAGGAGTTTCTCAGAGACAAATTGCAAAGAGTTTGAAGTTATCATCATCTACAGTGCATAATATCATCCAAAGATTCAGAGAATCTGGAACAATCTCTGTGCGTAAGGGTCAAGGCCGGAAAACCATACTGGATGCCCGTGATCTTCGGGCCCTTAGACGGCACTGCATCACATACAGGAATGCTACTGTAATGGAAATCACAACATGGGCTCAGGAATACTTCCAGAAAACATTGTCGGTGAACACAATCCACCATTGCCGGCTAAAACTCTATAGGTCAAAAAAGAAGCCATATCTAAACATGATCCAGAAGCGCAGGCGTTTTCTTATATCTCATTTAAAATGGACTGTGGCAAAGTGGAAAACTGTTCTGTGGTCAGACGAATCAAAATTTGAAGTTCTTTTTGGAAAACTGGGACGCCATGTCATCCGGACTAAAGAGGACAACCCAAGTTGTTATCAGCGCTCAGTTCAGAAGCCTGCATCTCTGATGGTATGGGGTTGCATGAGTGCTTGTGGCATGGGCAGCTTACACATCTGGAAAGGCACCATCAATGCTGAAAGGTATATCCAAGTTCTAGAACAACATATGCTCCCATCCAGACGTCGTCTCTTTCAGGAAGACCTTGCATTTTCCAACATGACAATGCCAGACCACATATTGCATCAATTACAACATCATGGCTGCGTAGAAGAAGGATCCGGGTACTGAAATGGCCAGCCTGCAGTCCAGATCTTTCACCTATAGAAAACATTTGGCGCATCATCAAGAGGAAGATGCGACAAAGAAGACCTAAGACAGTTGAGCAACTAGAAGCCTGTATTAGACAAGAATGGGACAACATTCCTATTCCTAAACTTGAGCAACTTGTCTCCTCACAGTGTCTGCCACACAGTGGTAAACATGGCCTTGTCCCAACTTTTTTGAGATGTGTTGATGCCATAAAATTTAAAATCAACTTATTTTTCCCTTAAAATGATACATTTTCTCAGTTTAAACATTTGATATGTCATCTATGTTGTATTCTGAATAAAATATTGAAATTTGAAACTTCCACATCATTGCATTCCTTTTTTATTCACAATTTGTACAGTGTCCCAACTTTTTTGGAATCGGGTTTGTACATATGAGCATCACGACGCATGCGTGTGATGCTGACGCAGGAGCCAGCCAATAATGAGCCGGCATTCTGATGAAAAAGTATAAAAAGTATTCTCGTCGCTTCATCACATTAAGGTTGAACCACTGTAGTCACATGGACTATTTTAACGATGTCTTTAGTACCTTTCTGGGCCTTGAAAGTGGTAATTGTGTTGCTGTCTATAGGGAGGTCAGAAACCTCTCGGATTTCATCGAAAATATCTTAATTTGTGTTCTGAAGATGAACGAAAGTCTTGCAGGTTTGGAACAACATGAGGGTGAGTAATTAATGACAGAAATTTTATGTGTGGGTGAACTAACCCTTTAAAAGTGAAGTGTCATTTCTACAATACTGATGACATCACCAAATGATAATTATTGCCCTTTTGCTTTTGAAAACATTAAGCAATTATTTAAATCTAGATCTTAATCCCTAGATTGAGTTTAGTGGTCACATCAGTTCATGTGGAGAAGATGAGTTAAAGTGTATTAAGCTCATCCCTCTCTCATTGTAAATGCTGAAGAATACGCAAGAAATGGATCAATAACTAATTTGCCATCCTCTGTATTTCTCCACATGACAAATGCAAGTACTTATGTTATGCTATTAGCACACAATATGTCATACTCATCTTCTCCAACTAAATAAAAATCAAATCAGTGGAGATGCAGACATACTTCAAAGTAAAAAACATATTAAAGGGTTATTTCACCCAAAAATGAAAATTCTGTCATTATTTACTCACCATCATGTCGTTCCACATCCGTAAGACCTTCGTTAATCTTTTGGAACACAAATGAAGATATTTTTAATGAAACCCGAGAGGTTTCTGTCCCTCAATAGAGATCCAACGCAACTATCACTTTCAAGGTCCAGAAAGGTAGGAAAGACATCATGAAAAGTACTCCATGTGACCACTTTATTTACGAAAATATTGATCTGCAATGCACGTTCACTTGCATCGCTTCATAAAATTGAGTTTAAGCCACTGGAGTCACATGGAGTACATTAATGATGTGTTTACTACCTTTGCATTGGATCTCTATGGAGGGACAGAAACCTCTCAGATTTCGTTAAAAATATCTTAACTTGTGTTCTGAAGATGAACGGATGTGGAATGACACGAGGCTGAATAATTACTGACAGAATTTTCATTTTTGTGTGAACTAACCCTACTACATATGTTGTTCATACAGTAAGTAGCATACACGTTGCATTAAAAGATCACATTAGTTACCTTTATCATATTTTGAAAGCTACCATGTTGATTTGGCAATTGATTTCAAAGTGAGTCCACTCAAAAAAGAAAATTCTGTCATTATTTTCAAAGAACATATTTTGCTATTACATATTTTGAAGAATGTTGGTTACCAAACAGTTTCAGTTCCCTTTGACTTGCATTATATTTTTTGTCCATACAATGGAAGTCAGTGGAAACTGAAACTGTTTGGTTATACAGTGGGCCTGGGACAATGTTCCCAGATGACAACCCTGATTCAGTAGGAAGATAATTCAAATATTTTTGAAAGACAATGTGGTTCAATTTGTTTGTGTGAGTATCTCATTAACCAGCTATTAAAATAATCATTAGTTTTCAGTATTTCCAATTAAACTATGGCTCCATTTTGTTACTACCTTAAAAACAAAAAAATTATGCAATTATCCCAGACACTAAGCAAGCAATTAACATTAAAATTGGACCATAATTGTGATCCCATTTGACCATTAGAGTTGTCATGCCAACAACCACACTGTATATCTGAGGCACTATTGTAAATTGTGGAAGCAAAAAATAGGAGAACACTGATCATGACATTTAATTGAAAAAACAAATTAGCCAATATTATAAATAATATGATTATAATTATTAATAATTATAATTAATATTATGTAGCTGGATGACATTTGTTCAAATGAACATTTATGTACAGTATATACACATCTATGCATGCTTGTAAATATGTGCCAGACTGAGAAGGAGGGCTTCATCAGCTGCCAATTTAAATATCTTAGAGAGTTTTTCCTTGCCATTGTGGAGTTGGCTTGCTCACCGGGGGTTTAAGGCACTATTCTTTGTAAAGCTGTTTTTTGAACAAGTATTGTGAAAGCTCTATAATTTTGAATAGAACTGTTCAGTTTGTAGTCCTAATTTATTCCTTTCAAATACTGAATAGGTGAGCTAATATGAATGTTTGAAAACAGCCAACAATACTGCCTGCTTTGAGGAATGATGTGTACTTAAGCAACCATAGCAACTTACATTTTTAAATGTATTTATGTTGTAGAACGACCATATACAGTGGGGAAAATAATTATTTGATCCCCTGCTGATTTTGTAAGTTTGACCACTTACAAAGAAATGAAGGATCTATAATTTTTATGGTAGGTTTATTTTAACGGATAGACAGAATATCAAGCAAAAAAACCATTAAAAAAAACACTGTACAAATGTTATAAATTGATTTACATTTCAGTGAGTGAAATAAGTATTTGATCCTCAAGCAAAACTTGGTGGAGAAACTCTTGTTGGCAAGCACAGAGGTAAGACGTTTCTTGTAGATGGTCACCAGGTTTGCACACATCTCAGGAGGGATTTTGGTCCACTCCTCCTTACAGATCTTCTCTAAATCCTTAAGGTTTCTTGGCTGTCACTTGACAACTCGAAGTTTCAGCTCCCTCCACAGATTTTCTATAGAATCAAGGTCTGGAGACTGGCTAGGCCACTCCATGACCTTAATGTGCTTCTTCTTGAGCCACTCCTTTGTTGCTTTGGTGGTATATTTTGGGTCATTGTCAGACCCATCCATGACCCATCTTCAGTGTTCTGGTTGAGGGAAGGAGGTTCTCATCCAGAATTTACGGTACATGGCCCTGCCCATCAGCCCCTCAATGTGGTGAAGTCATTCTGTACCCTTAGCAGAGAAACAGCCCCAAAGCATAATGTTTCCACCTCCATGCTTGACTGTAGGGATGATGTTTTTGGGGTAATAGTCAGCATTTCTCTCCCTCCAAACACAGCGAGTCGAGTTGATGTCAAAGAGCTCAATTTTGGTCTCATGTGACCACAGCACTTTCTCCCAAGCCTTCTCTGAATCATTTAGATGTTCAGATGGGCTTGTCCATGTGCCTTCTTGAGCAGGGGGCTTCTTGGGCACTGCAGGATTTCAATCCATTGCAACAGTGTGTTACCAATGGTTTGCGTGGTGACTGTGGTCCCAACTGCCTTGAAATCGTTAACAAGCTCCTCCTGTGAAGTTCTGGGCTGATCCCTCACCTTTCTCATGACCATCCTTTCCTCATAAGGCGAGATCTTGCATGGAGCACCAGACAGAGGGCGATTGATGGTTATTTTGTATTTCTTCCATTTCCGAATAATCGCACCAACAGTTGTCTCCTTCTCACCAAGCTTCTTGCTGATGGTCTTGTAGCCCATTCCAGCCTTGTGAAGGTCTACAATCTTGTCCCTGACGTCCTTTAACAGCTCTTTGGTCTTGCCCATGGTGGTGTAGAGGTTGGAATGGAAGATACAGATTCTGGACTGGTTTCTTTTATACTCGTAACAAGATGACATTAGGAGTACTTTCTTAAAGTGACAGGACTAATCTGTGTTCCACTCGGGCACATAACCAATCTGTGGGAGCCAAAAATCTTGCTGGTTTGTAGGGGATCAAATACTTATTTCACTCACTGAAATGCAGATCAATTTAAAACATTTATATAATGTGTTTTTCTGGATTTTTTGGTTGATATTCTGTCTCTATCCATTAAAATAAACCTACCATAAAAATTATAGACCCTTAATTTCTTTGTAAGTGGTCAAACTTACAAAATCAGCAGGGGATCAAATAATTATTTTCCCCACTGTATACACTCACTGGCCACTTTATTACTTTATTTAGTACCACATTGGACCCCCTTTTGCCTTCAGAACTGCCTTAATTCTTCATAGCATTCCTCAGAGATTTTGGTCCATACTGACATGACAGAATCACACAGTTGCTATAGATTTGTCGGCTGCACATCCATGATGTGAATCTCCTGTTCCTCCACACCCCAAAGCTGCTCTATTGGATTGAGATCTGGTGACTGTGGAGGCCATTTGAGTATTAGTGAACTCACTGTCATGTGAGGGAACCAGCTTGAGATGATTTGAGCTTTGTGACATGGTGCATTATTCTGCTGGAAGTAGCCATCAGAAGATGGGTTCACTGTGGTCATGAAGGGCTGGACATGGTCAGCAACAATACTCAGGTCGGCTGTGGTGTTTAAACAATGCTCAATTGTTACTACAATTGTTACTAACCCCTACACCATTACACCACTAGCAGCCTAATGCTGCGTTCACACCGAACGCGTCTGGGGTGTCTGATTTACATGTTAAGTGAATGTAAGCACGCGACTAGACGTCCTGCGGCGCGAATCAAGCATCTAGCGCGGCGCAAATCGTCCGTTGACGCGCGAATTGAGCGTTCACGCGTCTGACCCACGAATCGAGCGTCTGATGCCCTAGACGCCCGAGTTGAAAAATCTGAACTTTGGCGAAAATTCGCGCCACGTTAACCAATCAGGAGCTTGCTCTAGTAGTGACGTGACGTAGCGAGCTGAGGCAGAAATCCGAAACAACAATGGAGGACAAAATCATCGTCGCTGTACATCTTCATACTTTTATAGAAACAGGAAAAAAGAGGATCTTGCTTGAAAGAAAGTGAGTGAGGAGGTCGGACAATCTGGTAAGTTATAAAAAACGGTCTTTACTCAATTTGAGCTATATATATACATACTGAGACTACAAGCTAGCTAAAGCTGGCAAATTGATCTTATTCGCTGTAATTTACAACTATTTTCCTGCTGACGAGTTGTGTTTATTCAGAAGAAGTGTGCAGAAGTGGAAGAGTCTGGGACACATAAAGGAGCGGGAGAGCCCCTCTCATGACGCGAATTCGCGTCTGTTGTGAAGTCAATTTCACGCGCGAATGAAGCGAATGTCACGCGCGAATGAAGCAAGTAAACTCAAAATGTTCAAGCGTCCAACGCGAATTTGACGCGCGATTCGCGTTCGGTGTGAACGCAGCATAAACCGTTGATACAAGGCTGGATGGATCCATGCTTTCTTGTTGTTTACACCAAATTCTGACTCCAAATTCTTTAGAGACTTCTTAAAACAGTCCAGGGTTGGCGAATTTCTAATTGTCAAAGGAAGAGCATTCCATAACCTTGGTGCAGAAACAGAAAAAGCTCGACCACCCATAGACTTCAATTTGAAGGTAGGCCGCTGGAGAGTACAAGAGACGGAAGAACGTAGAGTTGGAATGTAAGGGGCAACTAAGTTACAAAGATATGCTGGAGCAGTCCCATGAACAGCTTTGTATGTTAAAACCAAAGTTTTAAAATCAATACGTGCCTGTATTGGGAGCCAATGCAGTTTGTGAAGAACTGGAGAAATATGCTGACAAGCAGTTGAATAGGTCAGTACGCGTGCAGCTGAGTTTTGAATATATTGCAGTTTCTTAATAGACTTATCAGGAAGACCAGAATAAAGGGAATTGCAGTAATCAAGCCTCGACGTAATAAAGGCATGGATAAGCCTTTCTGCATCTGGCTGAGATAGAGAAGGTCAAAGTCTGGCAATATTTCGGAGGTGAAAAAATGCTGCTTTCGAGACCATTTTAATATGGGCATCAAATGTCAGCTGTGAATCAAAAATAACGCCAAGATTACGTACTACAGATGATGGAGACACTAAGTCAGAGTCAGTAAAAAATCAGCAGTTTCTAGTGTGAAAGTGAAAGTGACGTGACCTGTCGCCAAGTATGGTGTCCCATACTCGGAATTTGTGCTCTGCATGTCACCCACCCAAGTCCACACACACAGCAGTGAGTATTGAACACACACTCGGAGCAGTGGGCAGCCATTTTTACTGCAGCGCCTGGGGAGTGATTGGAGATTAGGTGCCTTGCTCAAGGGCACCTCAGTTGTGGGTAATGAGACGGGAAGAGAGCACTGTTCATTCACTCCCGCCTCCTACATTTCCTGCCGGTACTGAGACTCAAACCCAGGACCTTTGGGTTATAAGTCCGACTCTCTAACCATTAGGCCACAACTGCCCTGTCTACATGCCTAAATGCATCCTAAATGCCCATCTGGCACCAACAATGACGCCATGTTCAAAGTCATCTTTCTTCCTTATTCTGATGCTCAGTTTGAACTTCAGCAGATCATCTTGACCATGTCTACATGCCTAAATGCATTGTGTTGCTGCCATGTGATTTGCTGATTAGATATCTGCGTTATCGACCAGTTGAACAGGTGTACCTAATAAAGTGGCTGGTGAATATACACCAGTGAACATTATGACCACCTGCCTAATATGCTGTTGGTCCTCCATGTGCTGCCAAATCAGTGCTGGCTCGCCTAGGCATGGACCCCTGAAGGTGTCCTGTGGTTTCTGGCACCAAGATGTTAGCAGCAGATCCTTCAAGTCCTGTAGGTTGTGAGGTGAAGCTGCCATGGATCAAACTTGTTGGTTCAGCACATCCCACAGATGCTCAATTAAATTAAGATCTGGGGAATTTGAATGCCAGGGCAACACCTTGAACTTTTCATCATGTTCCTCAACTATTCATTTCCCATGTACACGGCCATCCACATGATGTAGAAGTAAACAGGACTCATCAGACCAGGCGACCTTCTTCCACTGCTCCAAGGTCCAGTTCCGACGCTCGCGAGCCCATTGTAGGCTTTCGACGGTGGACAGGGGTCAATATAGGCATTCTGATTGGTCTGTGGCTATGAAGCCCCATACGCATTGCATTGTGTTGTGACACATTCCTCCCATAATCATCATTAAAATGTTCTGTGACTCATGCCACAGTAGACTTTCTGTTTGCTCAAACCTGACAAGATAGCCTTTGTTGCCCTCATGCATTGGGCACCCAACACCCTGTCGCCGGTTTGTGGTTTGTCCCTCCTCGGACACTGTTGTTAAATTCTCACCACTGTTGACTGGTAGCAACCCCACAAGCCTTGCCGTTTTAGAGATACTCTGACTCAGTCTCATTGCCACGTTGATTATGAAAACTGATTGTTTGCTTACCATCTAATCATCCCAGACCTTAATTTGTAGCCTTATTAGGAGATGATCAACGATATTTGCTTCACCTGTGACTCGTCATAATGTTTTTGCTCATCAGTGTATAAAACTGTAAAAATATTTCACATTATTACTGTTTTTAATGTATTTGACCAATTAAATGCAGCATTGGTGAGCATAAGAGACTTTTTAAAATCTTACCAACCCCTTTCTTTTGTATGGTGTATAGACTAAATGATAAAAATATATGGAATTTTGCAGTCAGTCATATTCAGTTTACATATAAAACAATGATTAGCTTACTGCAAGAGAATGAGCACGATGAGCATGAAGACCGCCATGATGATGAAGGGCATCCCAGGAAAAGTGGGCAGGGTCAGGGGGTACAGCCCGTTAAAGATCGTACCAGCAATAAGGATGCAGGTCGCTTCCACTGAGGCAGAGAAGGAGAACATGGCACCTGAGGACATCAAAATTCAGGTCAATGAAGACATGAAACAGACATCTAGAGAAATTCAGTTGAACTGAGTTGACTGGTGGGAAATACAGAGTAAAATGTGCATAAATAAGAAACATTAAAAAATCTTATGTGCAATTCCTGCACTTCAGTAATATTTCAGTCCCTCTAACTTATTAAAATATTAGTTCTGTCATGACAGCTCTGAGTGTTTGGCATGGTAATGGGTATGACAGTGTTGATATGTTTGGTCTTGGCGGAATAGATCTGCTACGCTGCTGCTGCAGAGCAAGTACGGGACTTGCTACGGCCAATACATACACAACACGCTGCTGTGAGCAAATTAAGGACCTATTAGCCTGCGCCATCTAGAGTTTCATGACAGAACTTTGTAAAACTGATTATACTAACAAAATACTAATAGTTGCAATGGTCTTGATGTTCATTTAGTCTTAATGAATACATTATACATGCAATATATGCAATATTCCATAAAAAACAAGAATGGTCAATCTTGATTTCATGGTGACTTAAAAAAAAATCATATAAAGGTGCGGTTTTGTTGTTTATCCAAATTTTGTTCAGATTTACACAAGTGCAGCAGTCATTTGTACTCATTAATTTAGTAAATGGAACACATTCTTTATAGTAAAATTCAGACCAAACGCCTGTTGTGCACATTTAAAATTGATTCATTTGACACACGCTTTTATCCAAATCAACTTACAGTATAATGCATTCAAGTTGTACGTTTTATCAATAAATGGGGTCCCTGACAAAATCCAATCGGCCAATAGAAAATAATAATTAGCCTTTAATGCATGAGGTGGGAAATGTTTGGATGGATGGATGGATGGATGGATGGATGGATGGATGGACGGATGGAAGGATGGATGGGCGGATGGATGGATGGATGGACGGATGGAGGGATGGATGGGCGGATGGATGGATGGATGGATGGATGGATGGATGGATGGATGGATGGATGGACGGACGGACGTGCGGATGGATGGATGGACGGACGGACGTGCGGATGGATGGATGGGTGGATGGATGGCCGGCCGGCCGATGGATGAATGGCCAGATGGATGGATGGACGGACGGACGTGCGGATGGATGGATGGATGGATGGATGGGTGGATGGACGGACGGACGGACGGACGGACGGATGGATGGACGGACGGACGGACGTGCGGACGGATGGATGGGTGGATGGATGGATGGATGGATGGACGGACGGATGGATGGATGGATGGATGGATGGACGGACGTGCGGATGGATGGATGGATGGACGGATGGAGGGATGGATGGGCGGATGGGCGGATGGATGGATGAATGGATGGATGGATGGACGGACGGACGTGCGGATGGATGGATGGATGGATGGATGGACGGATGGAGGGATGGATGGGCGGATGGATGAATGGATGGATGGATGGACGGATGGATGGATGGATGGATGGATGGATGGACGGACGGACGGACGGATGGATGGATGGATGGACGGACGGACGTGCGGATGGATGGATGGGTGGATGGATGGATGGATGGCCGGCCGGCCGGATGGATGAATGGCCAGATGGATGGATGGACGGACGGACGGATGGATGGATGGATGGATGGATGGATGGACGGACAGACGGATGGATGGATGGATGGATGGATGGATGGATGGATGGATGGATGGATGGATGGATGGATGGATGGCCGGCCGGCCGGATGGATGAATGGCCGGATGGATGGATGGATGGATGGATGGATGGATGGATGGATGGGCGGATGGACAGATAGGCGGATGGATGGATGGATGGATGGATGGCCGGCCGGCCGGATGGATGAATGGCCGGATGGATGGATGGATGGATGGATGGATGGATGGGCGGATGGACAGATAGGCGGATGGATGGATGGATTATAATATTATTTTAATATTAGTGAAGCCCAACAATTACCCCTACATTGAAACCCCTACCCCCTATATATTTTTTTAATTAGTCAGTCTGTGACCCGCAATTACTAACTGATAAAGATATCTCAACGGTTGTGGATAAAACCAGTATACAGATTCATGAATATGCCATGGATGCACTTGAAATTCCTAACCCATGATTTTATCTGAATGAAAGAATAATGGCCGTGGAAACTGAGGTCTGTGCAGTAGATTGTAGCCATGAATAATGGTTTGATCCACTTTGATAAAATATCTCCCTGAGCTACGCTGAACTTCGTGACTGCTCTGACTAACTGGAGCAGAATGAGTCGGGGAGCGTCGGGGCAGCCCGTAAGTGCCTGGAACATGCAATACTTATTGATCTTCGCCGGAGCTAGAAGTCGTGTGAGAGCCCCTGAATGACTGGTAACTGCAATAGATTCGGTGACACATGCAATCTAAGACACAAACAGAGGAAACGGCTGTCAAAGTGGAAAGAGGCAACTCGCACAGTGCATTTATGGATGGGCATGGCCTGTCATCACTATGTCCTTTTACAGTTGTATCACTCTTGCATCAACAGGAAAATAAATAAAAGTAATGGGAAGAAAGATGTTTGTGTCCAACTAAATGGATATTTCCTTTCGGTTTGGCTTACGTAAGTGGAAACGAGCCAGGGTGGATATGAATATGAAAGTCTTTTCGAGATGTTTTTTGTTGTTGCTCTGTTCCTCTTGCATTGTTTTCCACTTAACCGAGGTTGATAATTCTGATTGTTGAGAAAGCCGGTGTTCAGCTTCCCAGTTAATTATGCATACTGCAATGCCTCTCATTAAGGATTTGTGAAAGGACAATGGAGATTAAATCTTGGGCTTTTAGCTACGTTATCAGGCAGAAACAAATGTCAAAGAAAGTAAAGATTTTGAAGAAAAGCTTGACTCAAATCTGTTTGTCATAGTGAAGGTCAAAACACTTTCCTGAGGGTTTTTCAGCTCATTTGTGGGCATGTTGATCCAACAGGGAGAAGAAAGCAATGATGTCATGTACAGATATTACGCAATGGATCACACCCTCACAGAAAACACTGTAATGGTATTAGATAATAGGTAATACCATGGTACTGAATGATTACTAGATTCATAGTGTTTCCTCTAAGATTCAGAACAATTCTTTACCATATTATCTATCCAGAAACTATGATTTTACTGTGTTTTTAATAGTTTGTTTATTAACATAATATAGTGAAACTGTTTTGTGTTTTACTTTATCATTTTTTATCACCATAGTTTTACTACAAGTACCATAGTTAAGCTATGATTACTGTAGTAAAACAATGGTAAATATGTGGTCTTACTACAAATATTCATTTTTTACCATGCTATAATGTCTAAAAATATGCTGTGTCCATATCCTAAAACCATAGGATATTACCAAAAAACAAAAACAAAAAAAACTTAATGCTGCTATAGTATCTCCCTATTTTACTATGGTAAAATTATCCAAGGTGTTTCTATAGTAAACCTATAGTAACCATGTTTTTGGGCAGAATTATTATAATTTTTATTACAAACGTTTATAAATCAAATATCATAGTTAAAATATGGTTACTGTAGTAAATATGTGGTCTTACTACAAATACCACTGGTTAATTTCCACAAGGACTATCCCAAAAAAAACACAATTTTACCATGCTACCATGTCTAAAAATATGTTTGTGCTGTGTCCATATCCTGTACCATATGTGTATCCTGTGTACCATATCCATAGTATTACCATGGTATCAAAAAAAAAAAAAAAAAGCTTGACATCATAGTGAAAATAAATCATAATGCTGCTATGGTATCTCCCTATTTTACTATAGTAAAATTACTATGGTGCTTCTATAGTAAACCTGTAGTAACCATGTCTTTGGGCAGATTTATTATTTTTTTTATTACAAAAGTTTGACTGCAAATATCATAGTTAAAATATGGTTACTGTAGTAAATTTGTGGTCTTACTACAAACACCATACGTTTATTTCTATAAGGACCATCCAAAACCATGCATTTACCATGGTTTTTACCACCCTACCAAGTCAAAATTGTACTACCAAGGTATCTGTCTAAAAATATTGTGGTTATTGTGGTCTTACAACCAACACCATACATTAATTTCCAAAAGGACTACTCATAAACCATAATTTTACCATGGTATCGATCTAAAAATCAGGAATTTACCATCCTACCATGTCAAAAAAAAACATCAAACGTGTAGTACCTTCTTCTTCTCTTTTTCATTTGACCTCTGTTAGATTTCTCTCTGTCTTAGCATGACACTTGTGTGTGAACGTGAATTTTTAACACAGTACCTTGTTCATCAGGTCCCACGATGGCAGAAGACAAAGAACGAATCACTGCTTGGCTGATACCAGCTGGAGCACCGACTACAGCAACTGCAAAACAGGACAAATAGAAAACTGTTGAGATTATTAGTAAACAATAATAATTACTACAAATACCTACATATATGAAACATAGCTTACACAACAAAACATTACATAAAGTTACACACAAGCCACAAATAACTAATCTGGTGATACTAGAGGAATGCTAACCAGTTCTGAAGTGTAAGTGAATCTGAATGGAATATTCAATAATTCATGAGCTTAATCTATATGCATGAAATTCTGAGAGGTAATTGTGATTAGAGAGCATGGGCTTTTCCTAATAGCTCCGAATGTAAAGTCACTCGCTCGGCAGCCTGATCACGCATGATCAAGAAAAGCAGATCCTCAAGAGAACAAAAGATTTTCTGCATTTGCGTTGATGCGTATGCGGTGGAGTGTATCTGTGCACACGTCTGTGTGTGTGTGTGCCACACATGCGCTGTACTATAGCAGAATGGAGGTTATGACTCCCGTGTGCCGCCGCTGTGCCCCTCATTATCGCAGCCAACAGAAAAGACCAGCATGCAAATTCCACCCTCCCTGCCGCTGATTATTCATCAGAGCCGCCACTCTTCTCCCTTTAAATGGCTTTAGTCCACCACATCGATTAGAATAACAATTTCCACTACCATTTATTTAATTAACGGTATTAACGCAGATCCGGCTGTCTCTCCCTGAGAGTGGCCGTCTATGAAGGCTGGCACAATGTTATCATTACTTACCACTCTGAGAAGTCTTCTTTGGAGGTGTAACCCCGCTGGAACAAGGCAGTGAGTTCAGACAGCAGTGAGGATGTGAACCATAAGAAGTCTGGTAGACATTTTTTCCTTTTTTCCAGAGCATTTACCCATTTGACTGTCTTGTTAAAACAGTCAGCTCAAGTGAAGACTGTCAGGCCTCGAGTGGAAAATGTTTGCTTTGTGCATGTCACATACTGACAAAAGAAATCTACATTGTTTTAGGGAAGAGAGATGTGCTTTGATATGCTCGCTGACAGATTTGAAATAGGGTCAGTTGTGCTGTTTATAACCAAGTTTCCGAGAGTAAAACCTTACTGTGTAAAAACGATAAATCACATATCACTACCACAACATCATTACCAAATCAATGAAAAAAAATATATATATTTTTGTAACATTATCAATCTCTTCACTATGACTTATGATCAGTTTAATGCTTCCTTGCTGAATAAAAATATTAATTTCTTTTTTTTTTTTTTTTTTTTAAAAAAAAAGAAATTTGGATGGTAGTGTAATATATAATATTTAAAATAATTACAGTATTAAATTATATCACTGTTTTTAATATAATAATAAAATAAAATATTATGCCAAACAAACTACTTTCATATTTTTATTGAGGATTTTTCTTTATTATATGATATCAGGACAGTTGACATTTTTTACTTTAAACCCCTAAGAAATTATCAAAATGAATTTTAAACGGGATTGCTTTTACAAGATGTAATATAAGTCTCTGGTGTCCCCAGAATGTGTCTGTGAAGTTTCAGCTCAAAATACTCCACAGATTCAAGTCAAGTCACCTTTATTTATATAGCGCTTTTTACAATGTAGATTGTGTCAAAGCAGCTTTACACTGATAACTGGTACATTATTTGGCTGCACAGCAGCTCTTAAAGAATAGTGTCAATGCAGGTAGATCAAAGCACTGTTGAATATCAAATGTCAAGTCAAATGTCAAGTGTCCCCAACTAAGCAAGCCAAAGGCGACAGCGGCAAGGAACCCAAACTCCATCAGGTGACATCAGGTGGCAGACAAGTGGCAAATAGGTGTTTAAATGGAGAAAAAACCTTGGGAGAAACCAGGCTTAGTCGGGGGGCCAGTTCTCCTCTGGCCAACAGTGCTTTGTTACGATTCAGGTTGCCATCGTAAGTCCAATAGGATCGCAACATTCAAAGTATTTATTCCAGTTCCATCCAATTGAGGATCGTATTCATCACGCCGGTATGGACGGTTGTTGAGGAACTGTGTCGTGGCTGTCGTGTCAATGAGGCCCTCACAGTGGATGATCTAGTTGACTCAATCTCTGCTGATACTTCAGGGCTGCGTTGTGGTCGTGTCAAGGCGCAGGTCCTTGGTCTCACCTGGATACGGCCCGGATCCGGTTGACTACGGTGAACCTCGGGATAACCAGAAAGACTAATATTAGCGTAGATGCCATTCTTCTTCTGATGTAACGAGTACATCAGGTGTTATAGGAAGTGTTCCCGGTTCCGGCTGACCTAATTTATGCAGCCTAATAATCCTTTAACGGATTTGAAAATATAAATTGGTAATGTGTTATGTGTATGCCAGGTTAAAGAAATGCGTTTTTAGTCTAGATTTAAACTGACAGAGTGTGTCTGCTTCCCGAACAATGCTAGGAAGATTGTTCCAGAGTTTAGGTGCCAAATAGGAGAAGGATCTACCGCCTGCGGTTGATTTTGATATTCTAGGTATTATCAGCTGGCCTGAATTCTGAGATCGCAATAGACGTGAAGGACTATAATGAATTAGGAGCTCGCTCAGGTACTGGGGAGCTAAACCATTTAGTGCTTTGTAAGCAATTAGCAAGATTTTAAAATCTATACGATGTTTAACAGGAAGCCAATGCAGTGTTGACAAAACTGGGCTAATATGGTCATACTTCCTAGTTCTAGTAAGAACTCTAGCTGCTGCATTTTGTACGAGCTGTAGTTTATTTATCAGGCGAGCAGAACAACCACCCAGTAAAGCGTTACAGTAATCTAGCCTTGAGGTCATGAACGCATGAACTAACTGTTCTGCATTTTTCATTGAGAGCATATGCCGTAGTTTAGATATATTTTTATTTATTTTTTTTTTTTTTTTATAAAAAAAAAAAATATATGATCTGTGAATATTTTATATTCACAGATCATTTATTATAGCTTGTCAAATTTGCCCCTATTTGGGTGTGAGCAAAAACATGCCATTTTTGTGTGTGTCCCTTTTCAATTCAATTCAATTTATTGTCATTGAGCCAAAGTACGAAGACAAAGCCAATGAAATACAGTTAATATCCGACAAGGATGCAGAATAAAATAGCAATTGTTCCACATAGTGCAAGAAAAAAACAAACATTAAAAAAAATAAGTACAGTTAGATGAATGCACTATATAAATAAATTGTATGAACACTGGAAGGTGTTCAACTGATGCTAAAAGCAGAATGTAAGTGCTACTAAAATACAGTGTGAAATGGTAATAGTGTCTCAGGGCTGAGAGTTCAGCAGAGTCACAGCCTCATGAAAGAAACTCTTCCCGAGTCTGCTGGTATGGGACCGTAAACTTCTGAAACGCCTGCCCGATGGAAGAAGAGAGAACAAGCCATGGTTAGGATGAGATGCATCTTTAATGATGGCATTCGCTCTTCTCAAGCAGCGTTTCCTGTAGATATCCTTGATTGATGGTAACTGAATACCAATAATCCTCTGGGCTATTTTCACCACCCGCTGGAGTGCTATACGGTCTGATGCTGAACAATTGCCATATTAACCAATTGAGATGCAATTGGTTAATATGCTCTCGATAGTACAGCGATAAAAGTCGACCAGTATCTTGGGACAAAGTCGAGCTTTCTTAAGGCTCCGCAAGAAATAAAGCCGCTGTTGTGCTTTCAGGGCGTTCAGGGACCAGGTGAAATCATCAGAGATGTAAACCCCCAGAAACTTGAAGCTAGAGACACGTTCCACTGTGACTCCATTGATGTAAATGGGGGCATGTGCCTGACTCCGAGTTCGCCTAAAATCCACAATGATCTCCTTGGTCTTCTGGGTGTTGAGTACCAAGTTATTATCAGCACACCACCCAATCAGGCGCTGGACCTCAGCCCTATAGGCTGTCTCGTCATTCCCTCTGATCAGGCCAACCACCGTAGTATCATCAGCAAATTTGATAATGGTGTTTGAATCATATGCAGCGACACAGTCACGAGTGCAGAGAGAATATAAAAGAGGACTCAACACACAGCCTTGTGGCAAACCAGTGTGCATGATGAGAGTGGAAGACAAGAGGTTGTCGAGCTTAACAGCCTGCCGTCTGATAGTCAAAAAATCCAACGTCCAATTGCAAAGTGAAGTGCTGATCCCTAACTGGCTAAGCTTAGAGACCAGCATTGAAGGAATCACCGTGTTGAACGCTGAACTGAAGTCAACAAACAGAATTCTTACGTAACAATTGGGACTGTCCAGATGGGTCAAAGCAGAAAGGAGTGCCGTGGAGATGGCATCCTCCATTGACCTGTTTGTATGATAGGCATACTGGTGAGAATCCAGGGAGGTGGGAAGACTGGCTCTCAAATGTGGTAAAACCAGTCTCTCAAAACACTTAGCAATGATGGGGGTAAGTGCTACTGGGCGAAAGTCATTCAGGGCTGATGCAGTAGAATGCTTTGGCACTGGTATAATAGTGGCAGCCTTAAAGCAGGAAGGGACAACTTCCTGAGCCAGGGACAGATTAAAAATATCAGTAAAGACCCCGGCCAGCTGCTCTGACTCTGAGCACACGCGCAGTTATTCCATCCGGGCCTGCTGCTTTCCTTACATCCACCTTGCTCAAGATATTATAAACTTCGGTAGAGGAGAGTGAAAAATGCAGTTCGATCCGCTTTTGGTATGGTCTCTCTCTTACCCTGGTCGAAGCGAGCATAAAAGTGATTAAACTTGTCGGGCATAGTGGCAGTACAGGATTGAGGCACTGGACTAGTTGTTTTAAAGTCTACAACAGAGCGAATGCCTTGCCACATACGTCGGGGGTCTGAAGATACAAAATGCTCTTCGATCTGTTGTTTGTAAGTGTATTTAATCCCTTTAAATGCAAATGAGCTGCTGCTCCGACCTCTTTCCAGAAAAGGGTGGAGCTTTAACAGCTCGTGCTTCGGTTGCTCAACAACAACAAAGCTGGAGAATCTCACGCAGCTAAAATGAGGATTGTCAGTAACGGTGTTCAGCCTTACATTGTTCAAACCGGAGTCGACACTGATGGAGAGACTCAGGAAGAAGTTACAACTTTTAGAATGCATCTGGATGTTTCTGAATGGATAAATTAGCGGATAAATTTATGCAGTTGCCGTGAAGTTGATTCAACTCATCGACTAGCATGTGCCGTCATGTTAATCTTTTGTGCAAATCCAGTGTTGAACTGACCCTCGTTTGTGAAGCAGTCCGGCGTAAAATGATGGCATGACAACAACACTCTACTACAACAACTCTTCCTCTTCTCTAAAGCAGCCCAACATGGCCTCACCCCCTTTGTTGTGTGTTCTCGGGGGCGGGTTTATGTAAATTTTGGGGTTTGTGATGTCACTAACCCGGGAAGAAGCTTGTTGTAGCCGTTTTGTTGTAGTCCTTAAAAAAGCGATTTCTGTAAAAGAAAATATCCCCCTTTGCATTGAACTTTGAGCGTCGTAACTTTGCAGATGTTGTTTATGCTCAAACAGCAACATTACACACTAACTAAAGTTAAAAAAGTGAAATTATAATCAAGAACCCCTTTAATTCAGAAATTCAGAAAGCAACAACATGCTTATCATGGAAGATGTGTATTCAAGTCATCGTATGTATGAATCACATTTTTTTAAATTAATTAACAGGCCTGGACAAAATAAATGAGCGTCACATCATTGACCCTACTGCAAAATTAACTTGACATAATGATTTTTGGATCATTCTTCATGCACAATAACTTTGCAAGGAGCTTCATTGTGTCAATACATCATTTAAATGAGTATTATGAGTGATGGGAACTTACCAAGGAAGACCATCCATGTGTTGTTTGAGAGGGCGAGTAGGACGTAAGAGGCGATTCTGCACACAGCGCTGAGTTTTGCTAAAGTCATCTCCTTAATACACCTCATCAGCACAGGAAATAGACCCAGCAGACCAAAGCCCTGCCAGAGAGCATCACAGCAGGTTAGATTTGTGCTGGGATGAAAAAAACAAAAACTGGCATCATTTGGTTGAAGCCAAGTCGATTATAACTGAAGGAACCTATTGTATTTAAATGCCTTGAAAATTAGCAAAGAGTGTAAATTGAACAAAAGCTAAACAGGGATTCATTACAATCTAATCAGCTATTGGTTCATTGTTAGCTTACCTAAATTCATTTCACTTTAAGATCTATGTATAGAGAACGAGAGAACTACGACACATGCGTGTTGTGTTGACGTGAGAGCAGACATTGTTGCGTGAACGCGTGTTGGAGGTTAATATTTTGTATATAAAGTGGTAAATTATGTTTTTCATGCAAACAAAGCACTCGCGTTGCTTTACAAAACTGAGGGTAAACCACTGGAGTCACATGGAGTACTTTAATGATGTCTTTACTACCTTTCTGTGGCTTAAAAGTGTCAGTTGCGTAGAGTATCAATGGAGGGACAGAAACCTCTCAGATTCATCAAAAATATTTTCATTTGTTCCGAAGATGAACGAAAGTCTTACAGGTTTGAAACAACATAAGGTCCATTGTCAATAGTGTAATGATGTATGAAGCAAACTCACACAGAAGTCACTTTCAAACCGAGCAGATCAAGTATGACCAACTTGCGAAATCTGTGTAGGCAAATATTTAACCCTCACGTGAAATTCCTGATCACATGGATTCTAGATTTCACCCATGAAAATTCGCTGAACAACAGTAAATTTCATGGCACATTAAGGTGGTATTTTCGTTCTTTAATATGTCTCTTTTAACTATAATGCAGGACTTTCATTTATCCATCAAAAATTTGATTGGCTAATTAAGCTGTAAGGTGTGACTAAAGTCATTATTTTTATACCAGTGAACTGTTCCCTCTCAGAAAAAAATGATAAGCGATAGACCATTTGTGGCTTAGACCATATTGAGTAAGGGAAGTTAGGGTATTATATGTATGGGCAATTCCTATAATTCAGTAATATTTCAGCCCCCCAGACTTTTTAAAGTGGTGGTTCACCAAAATTAAATAAAAAGCTTTTCACAATACTTTGAAATGTCCATTATATATATTACATTTAAATATTTTTTTATCATAATGTCTTATTTCTGTCTTGCACCAAGAATTTTGTCATTTCCCTGAGGCACTTCTCTGAATTTGGACTTTGGAAAATATTTAACAAAATGTGCGCTGTCTATAATTTTTGGCAATAATGTAAGTTTTTTTTTTTTTTAAGGATTTGCTGGAGGTTTAATATGTGCCTAGTGAAGTGGGGTATTAAGAAAATTAATCATATGTAGGTTTTTTTGTCCAAAAAAAGTTTGTCCAAAATCCAAGTTGAAATATTACCAAATCCCAGGAATGACCTGTATTTGTGATAATGTTGCTATGCTTTTGCTGAGTGATTTGTAGCACATTTCTAGGTGTTTACTTGGGTTTTCTCGATATTTGCTAGGTGGCCAAGAGAGCTTTGTGTAAATCGATGGATTTTTTCACCTGTATGTTATCACCAGTGTTGGATAAGTTACTTCAAAAAAGTAATTAATTACTAATTACATCATCAATGTTGTATTTAAAATACTTTTCTAATTACTCTGTCTGAAAAGTAATTTAATTACTCAATAAGTAACATTACTAATTACTTCTTAAAATCCCTTATAAACCTTGAATGGATAGACAATAGAAAGGAAACTCTTTTAATAATTTAAATATGAGTCAAACATGGAATAGTTTAGCCTTTTATAGCTTTTTAAAACATTTTAACTTTATTAAAACATAATACTTTTATTTACTTTATAATACTTACTTTTTTTTTAGTAACAAATAGGGATGTCACTATACCAAAAATCTAGTCGGTACCGATACCACCAAAAGTGCACAATACTCGATACCAAAGTCGATACCACGGTAAAGATATATAAAAATACAAATAAAACAATGCTATATATTTTTTTCAGGTAGGTCTAATAGTAGTAAGTAAAAATACCACAGAAATTGAATAATCAAATATAAAATAACTCTGCATAGTCATAATTAAATATAGATTAATCCTTATTAAAGCTTTTCTTTTGTTGTTTGATTATCATTTATAATACAGCCAGCCAATAGTAGACTGTAACATCTTTTAAAGGCAGGTGTCACTAAGACCTAATGGACGGAGACAATATGATGTTACACATGCTCTTTACATTCACATAACCAACACGAATATACGCCAAGACGGGCATTTTGACATAACTGTGTGTGTATTTGAACGTTCATGTGTAATAAACCACGAAAATCTGACACTCGCGAGAGGCGGCTATATGTGTGCGCTTTGGCTGAGAGCGCACTGACTGAAGACCGTCTCTCAGAGAGCGCGCGCAGTTTTTTCTCCCTAGGACATTGCTTACATTTTACCGTAATGTTCTTGCCTACCTGTGTCAAAAAAAGTGAAGTAATTGGAATATTTCCATTCTGCAAAACAGCCACTCGCTTCTGCCGACATCTTCAGACAGAAACTACGCAGCCAACTAGTGCGAAGTTGCGAACTCACACGCACTACAGCTAACGATTTTAAAGAGGCAGCATTTACTTTTACCTTTAGACGACAAATTTAGATTTTAAATTCAATATTGATTTAAACAGAACTGTTGAACTAATTTACAGTATGTAACGCAAGTACATTATAAGCAGTGCTTGACATTAACTTTTTTGCTTACCAGCCACTGTGGCTAGTGGTTTTCCAAAGTTACTAGCCACTCAGCATTTTCACTGGCCACAATTTTGCTGTTGGGAAATTAAATTTTATATGATTAAAGTTGACTTTGACATGCTAAAATTACTTGATTTTGAGTCATTTTATGATTACCTAGATTTAAAACCCTTCAGATTGACCACCAAAATCAAGACTAGGCCTACATGGTATATCAGCTGGTATGTACGGGTGGGCAAGGGGTGGGTAATATGACCATAATATGATAGATTTTATAATTGTATAAGTTATTTTTGTTAGGCTATATAAAAAGAGCAAAGAAGCAAATTAGCAAATTAAAAATACAATATTAAATTAAATAGCCTAAACTCTTTTTTTCAATTACAGTAGGTTTATTTAACATTTATTTAACATCTTTTGTTGTTTGATTAACATTAATGACAGACAGGTATTTAATTGGGCTGCTGAATGCATGGACTTAATATACTGACACATATCCAGTTTTTACCAACCTGTTTACGCACACTTAAGCCATAACCGACTGTATTCACGCGAGATACTCCACACGATGGACATTTTGACATCTGTCTGTGTGTGTATTTGACTATTCAGGCGCAAGGAGAACTGATCGCGCGTGCACACGAGAAAGCGCTTCTGTTGTGTGTCATTCAACGCGATTCCGCCGATCCCGCCTTCACTAACTGCAAGTTAATCGATAACGAATTGTGATCGGATTGTAATTTTGTGCTATGACGAGCTTGGCTACCTTTGATTAGGCTGTAGGCTGAAATTATATTCAACCCGCCAAAGTGGCTAGTGGGAGTGGCTGTCTTACCCGCCAGAGCTGAAATCTACCGAGTGGCGGGTGTTAATGTCAAGCCCTGATTATAAGTAACTGTAATTAAATTACCTAAAAATGAACAGTAATCCCTTACTTTGTTACTTAGTAACGCGTTACACCCAACACTGGTTATCACCAATCATTTAGATGGTACTATGATCTGTGTATAATTCAAAATGGTTCAAATGATGCTGATGTTGAATAATGTAATATAACAACTGCAAAATATCTGAAATGCATAAGCACGGCACTAGAATACATAGACACTTCTGGGGTTCAGCTTGTATAAAAACAAAGCCCATAAATATTTAGATTCTCTCTGATGCGCCTAAACATAACCAGTGCATTAATTAACCTTCAGGGTTTGTGCCTGACGAAACTGTGTCAAAAACAGTCAGGCTGTCTCACTCAGAACGTCTGAAAGCGAACTCACCTGCATCCACATTTGCGTGCGAACGCGCGTGAGGTGCGGCGTGACTCATTTGCCCTGCCTGCTCATGCAAACAGTTCTGATTTAATTACCCCGCCTGCCTGGCGAGGTCCCGGTGTCAACAGACTTTGCCACCGCCTCTGATTCGCAGCAGAAAACATAATGGGAATGCATAAACATTCCACAGAAAAGGTCAACGCTCTGTGTTTTTACTTTCATCAACTCATTAGAGCCTGGAGTGTTTAATAATTCCTCACCCACTCCACGCCACCCTAATTACAAGTCAATTCCAGCCCTGCAGCCATTTATAAAAACTGCGAGTGTGGAGCCATGTGCTCACTGCAGCCAGACCTGCCAACATTTTGATGCCTCAGATCTTTAGAAGCACAAGATCAGCTCCCCTCCGCGATGCCTTTGTATTTAAAAAAAGTTTCTTTGTCTGTCTTTTCTTCCCTCAATTGACTCTTTCAATTGCAGTTAATTAAAACTTTTTTCTTCACGTATTGGGTGGCGGTTCTCTAGCTGACATCCCCTACAGACAGAGTGTATAATAGGTTCCATCAGGATCGATGCCTTCGGCTTCCACACAAAAGGCAGCCAAGCGATTGGAGCCCCAGTGGTGCACCCTGGTATAAAAGGAGAGCCAGCACCTCTCCAATCAGGAAGGGTGCTCCTTAACTGGCAGGCTTTGTTTAAGTGTCACTCTGAGACACAGCATCGACCTGCTCAGAAGAAGAGTTCCCCGTGACAGGCGACAAAACCAAAGCGGCCTTCAACCCGTTTCCCATCACTACTGCTGTACAGACGGTCTCAAACTGCAGAGCTTTTTCAGCTAATGCCACAGTGAAGGAACAGCACAATGATTTTTTTGGCAAGGGTAATCAATAGTAAAACTCATAATTCACATAGTTTTACACAGTTTACACCCCCCTCCAAAAAACATACTGCAGTATTGTCTTATTGTTTGTTCCATATGCTTCATTTCATGCTGTCTATGAGAAATGTACACTACAATCTAAAAAATGCTGGGTTAAAAACATCCCAAGCTGAGTTGAAAATGGACAAACCCAGCGGTTGGGTTAAATGTTTGCCCAATGTGCTGGGCAGTTTGATTTAACTCAACTATTGTTTAAAAAATACTATATGGCTGGCTTAAAATGAACTAAAAATGGGTTGGAAATTAAAAACCAGACACATAATTATTAGAGGCAACAATAATAATCAAAAGGTGAGCATTTATTAATAAGCAATTTAATAAATGTTTATTGTTTAATCATTATTTATTGAACTTGTTAATAAATTTTCATTTATTAAACATATTAGCATATTTTGGGTTCATTTTAAGCGAGCAATACAGTCATTTTTAAACAATAGTTGAGTTAAATAAAACTACGCAGCAGGTTGGGTAAACATTTAAAACAACCCAGTCATTGGGTTTGTCCATTTTCAACCCAACTTGTTTTTAACCCAGCATTTTTTTAGAGTGTACTGTTCAAAATTTAAGTTTTTTTTTTTAATGTTTTTGAAAGATGTCGCTTATGTATAGCAAGGCTGCATTCATTTAATAAAAAACAGTAAAAAGAGTAATACTGAAGTATTAGTACCATTTAAAATACGTGTTTTCTATTTGAATATATTTTTTAATATAATTTATTCCTGTGATGTCAAAGCTGAATTTTCAGCATTACTCCAGTCTTCAGAGATCATTCTAATATGCTGATTTTGGTGCTCAAGAAACATTTCTTATCATTACCAATGTAGAAAACAGCTGTGCTGCTTAAAGAGATAGTTCACCCAAAAATGAAAATGTTGTCATCATTTACTCAAGTTGTTCCAAACCTGTATGATTTTCTTTCTTCTGATGAACACAAAAGAAGATATTTTGAAGATTGTTGGTAACCAGACAGTTGACAGCAGCCATTGACTTCCATAGCAGGAAAAAAAATATATATATATTATGGAAGTCCGTATAATGGCTACCGTCAACTCTCTGGTTACCAATATTCTTCAAAATATCTTCTTAAATGATGACAACAGTTTCATTTATGGGATAATTTTCATTTTTGGGTGAACTATCCCTTTAAAGGGAGTTGTGTCATTCCCTTATCTTCATGGGATAATTTTCATTTCAAAATGAAAATGATCCCATGATTTACTCACCCTCAAGCCATCCTAGGTGTATATGACTATCTTCTTTCAGACGAACACTATCGGAGTTATATTAAAAAATATTCTGGCTCTTCCAAGCTTTATAATGGTAGTGAATGGGGGGGCGCCAGATTTTGAAGCCCAAAAAAGGGGGGTTAATTAAGGTCTTTTGAATCAAAGTGATGCGTTTTTTGTAAGAAAAATGTCCATATTTAAAACTTTATAAATTCAAATAAGCTTCCAGCAGACGACCGTACGCATACT
>CM077449.1:2918672-2946172 GCA_039654765.1 Mylopharyngodon piceus
CACCGCACTGCAACAACAACATCTAAATGACCCTGAGCTTTTTGTTTACTAAAAGTTTTATTCTTACAAAAAGAAAAAAAAAAAGGTTTTGTCAGCTGAACAATCGGTATGTAGCAAATAGGAATGGGTCATTGGGTCATTTTTAAAAGTGTAAAAAACATAATGGAGATATAATTAATTTTGAAGTTTTATTAGGAGATTATGTGGTTTTTATAATCAATTAACACTGCTTTTGTCATTTTTACAAGATGGACAACATTTGTCACCAAAAAAGTAATTCAGTTTAACCAGAATTTCGGTTTTACCGAATGACACTTTTGGTTATACCGAATGACGATATTTTCAAACAATGCTAACAGGCTGATATCTAGCTAGCTAGCAAAAGGACAATCAATCATTTTATATTTAGTACAAGTTTTTAAAATATTACAGCATTTTCCATGTTTTATAGCGGTTGTACCGAATGACCTGATGTTTCGGGACATGCGTATGAGCAAGTGAAAACATGAATTTTTCAAATAGTTAATAGCAACCATGTGGCCCTTTGCAGGTGTCTGAATGATGTCACATCCTGTCACATGATATTGACTGCATGACTTGATCCAAAATGGTCCCTTTATATTGGTTACTCCGAATGACATCAATGAAATTCATTTTTCCAGACATTCTTTCTCATAACAAAGCAACGACTTCTACACATAATTTTAATACCATTTTGCACTATGTTGATATATGATGTTATAAAATCATGCCAGAATAAAAAAAAAATATATACATTTATCACATTTTAAGATATTTTAATCACAAATGAAATGGCTGTATTGGCCTTTGGACGGTTAAACCGAATGACCTTTTGACACTTCAAAATCTTAAAAATACCTTTATATGTAGCAAAAATATAATTAAAACCTTTTGGATTCAATAAAAGAGATCTAGTTGTACTACCTTACATACTTTGGATGTCATATCTTTGTTTTTTATTATTATTAAAGCCTTTGGACAAATAAATGACCCGTCACGTCATGCAAAAATTATATTTGTTGTAGATTCCACTATAGAAGTTAACCCAACTATGATGACTTCTGAAAACCCTGGAAATTTAGTGAACAAAAGTCTTCATAACATGTTTAGATGAGATGACAGGACAGTTGTTAAAGTTAGATCAATATTATTTTTAAGGTGGACCTTAGCATTTTGTACAAAAGTAGCCACCTCAAGCGCCTGACATTTAATAGCCCTTTTTTCAGTTGGATCAAATGTTTTAAAATTGAAAGTCAGTTATTGCTTCTTAGGTCAGCTTTGAGGATTTTCCATTTCTCTAATTTTTCATTCAGTGTCAGTAATGATGCTCTAAGGCATTATGGGAATGATGCACAACCCGAGCAGTAACTCATCGCGCCGGGGGACGCCCTCAGTTATTGTAAGAACAAGCCTCAGGGAATCTTACGAACCGCAACCTCACAAATATGATGATATCAAGGAGCAAATGGCAAGAATCGAGGCCATTAAGAGTGGCGTAAATGAGCACTTTGCAATAAATGATTGGACCCTCTTTAATCTTTGAACAGTTTTCACTGCGTGGAGTTGTGCTCATTCATATGATCTATTCATCCACATTTTTCTGAGAGCTGTTATGTGTGGAGCCGCAGAGTTCATTGGAAGGGTAAGAGAATTTAAAGGAGAGAGGAAAGGAAGGACACTCGCTCAGAAAAAAAAAAAAAAAAATGCAAAGTGACAAGAGCAGGAACTAAAAACAGCTGCGTGTTTTGGAAAGCGTCACCCTTAAGCAAATGCATATATTCACTGCATTATTTATATTCATAGAAATGTCTTCACAGTTCACATATTATTTTTCCTGCATTTTTCCCCTCACTATTTTACTTTGATGCTTTTCATTTATTTTTTGGACATAAGTTATAAATATTAATTAATTATTAATATTAATGCACAAAAACGAATTTATTTCAAACAAAGAAGAAAAAATACAAAAAGGAATTTAAAAGCACAAATTCGCTCCGTTCAGTATTCATTAGGAGATTATAGATAGATAGATAGATAGATACATACATACATAGATACATAGATAGATACATAGATACATAGATATAGATAGATAGATAGATAGATAGATAGATAGATAGATAGATAGATACATACATACATAGATACATAGATAGATACATAGATACATAGATATAGAAGTGATAAAAAAATATCATTAATTTATATGGTGGCGCATTGCTGCCACATATAAGGCTGCCACATTATGTCATAATATATACAATTATGTCATAATAATGAGAAATATGTCATTAAAACAACATTTTTCTCGTTAAAAGGGCATATTTTCTCATAATAATGAAAAGTTGTCATTAAAACAATGTTTTTTCGTAATAACGAGATAATGTGTTTTTAAAACAATATATTATCCCCATAATAATGACATATTATATCATAAAAACTATACGTTTTCCCATTATAACAAGATATTATATTGTTAAAACAACAGGCCTGTTGTCACATGTGGCTTCAAATTTCCATCTGCATTATTGTCAATGGACGGTTGCCAGTTTTGGAAAGAAAATTAAACTAACTTGGTTGAACGTGGTTATTTTTAACCAGGTAATACATGTACTTTACTGTAAAAAAGTTTTTAAAATGAAATGGAAAATGGGATCAGGACATGAGCCTGGCTGGCTCTTTTTGCCATCGCTTGTTTATTTCTAATGCGTGACAAATTAATTTTGAAAATACATTTTCAAATACCAGTCGCTCGATTATTTTAAGTTCTAATTTAGTTTAATTATTAAAAAAATAGCAAAAGCTATTTAAAAAAGATTCAGATGTTGTATGTTACATCGCTGGACATGTCAACTTACAAAAAATAAAAATTTCCCACATACATATGTTTAAAGGGATAGTTCACCCAAATTTTGTCATTTACTCACCCTCATGTCGTTCCATACCTCTATGAGTTTCTTTCTTCTGTTGAACACAAAAGATATTTTGAAGGATGTCGGTAACCAGACAGTTGACGGCACCCATTGGCTTCCATAGTAATTTTTTGAAGTCAACTGTTTGATTACCAACATTCTTCCAAATATCTTATTTTGTGTTCAACAGAAGAAAGAAACTCATACAGGTTTCTTGAGGGCATCAACATGAGGGCGAGTAAATGATGACTCTTATTTCTCTTTTGGGTGAGCTGTCCCTTTAAGTTCAGCAACAGAATACAGACTAATGACTGTCAGCGATTGTTTAATCTGGTCCATGAGTGATCGCAGCGCCTGTTATTTTGCTCTGGGACTGTCATGGCCGGTTCAGCTTGATTAATGCCTGCTGCAGTTTTGGGTTTTGAGTACATCTCGAGCTCCACTGCTATTCTCCAAGCGCTCCGTGGTTCTGCTTCGGGCATTTCCGTTTTGTGTACTAGAACTGGACCCTGCTGACCTGTTTTTCAGTTCAAAGAACAAAACACTGACTCACCGGACTGACTTGATTAATGTCTCTCCCTTTCACTCTCTCTCTTTACTTCTCTTGCTTTAAATCACAGAAGTAGCAGCTCTCTTACCTTTGTGATAATCATCTGTTGATATGCAGGTGTTACAATGAACGTGCTGGTCATGTAGAGGAAAATCACTGGCTCCACTGTAACAACTCTCCTTAGTTTTTCTTTCCATGCCGACATATTCAGCTATGCAGTGACAGATATAGGGATGAGGAAGGAAGGAAACAGTCTCTTAACATTAAAGCCGCGTTAGGTAGAGTAAACCCATGTAAATTGTTCATACTGTCCAAACGGAATAGTGGAAAAGGGAAGAGTTTTCTTGTTATAACACTTTGTAAGGTTAGTCACATGCATGTCAGCTGGAACAGGAGGAAACTGTCTCTTTCGACATTCTCTTATCAGGAATTGTTCTACTTAGTGGTTGTAAAAGTGGTTGGCCTTTATTTGCCCTATGAACACATCCCCCACAGATTCACACTTCCCCAGCAAAAACAAAGAGATGTGAGAATACTTCTTCTTTCTGCAGTGTGTGTTTTCAGAATGTTAAACTTGCAAAGTAAAATTTCCTTTGAACGGCGCAGCCATTTCCTGATATAGCAGCAAATACTGATGTGCAACAATGACAATTTTCATTTTCAGTACTTCACCTATAACCTGTCAAAGCTTTCTTTGTATAATTTTGCAAGAGTGTACACTCTAAAAAATGCTGGGTTGTTTTAACCCAGCGGTTGGGTTAAATGTTTGCCCAACGTGCTGGGCAGTTTTATTTAACCCAACTATTGCTTAAAAATTACTGTATTGATCGCTTAAAATGAACCCAAAATATGTTGGAAATTAACATTTATTAATAAGTTTAATGAATAATAATTAAACAATAATCATTTATTAAATTGCTTATTAATAAATGTTCACCTTTTGATTATTATTGTTGCCTCTAGTAATTATGTGTCTGATTTTTAATATCTAAACTATTTGGGTTCATTTTAATAGGAATTTTTAAACAATAGTTGGGTTAAATAAAACTGCCCAGCACGTTGGGCAAACATTTAACCCAACCGCTGGCATTTCCAACTCAACTTGGGTTGTTTTAACACAGCATTTTTTTAGAGTATAGTATGAACTAGTAACATTAAAACATTAGTTTGACTCCCTTTGTCCAAGATCATTTTCAGAGGCCCTGCTATCTAAGCCAGGGTTGCCAGGTCTCAGGAATATTTCCAGCCCAAAGCTGGCTCAAAACCTGCCCAAAAGAAATGAAAACTAGCCCAAATTTTCCCCTCATCCAACCACAGTTTACAGCTTTGGGATTCCCACAAAGGGCCTTAAAATATTTTATTTTAACATTTATTTATTATGTTTTAAACATATTTGGATGATTTTATATGTACTTGTTTATATGTTATGTCTTTATTTTATTCCTCTTCAGTTATTGCCAGTAGCCTACATATAATTCTTCTTTTACTCTTTTACTTCTTTTACTTTTGTCTTTAAGTTTTACTTTGAATAATAAATTGTTAAAAATGTGAGCGATAAATATGAATAACCCTCACAATTTTTCATTAAAGGGGACCTGTTGAGCCCCTTTTCACAAGATGTAATATAAGTCTCTGGTGTCCCCAGAATGTGTTTGTGAAGTTTCAGCTCAAAATACCCCACAGATCATTTATTATAGCTTGTCAAATTTGCCCCTATTTGGGTGTGAGCAAAAACACACCGTTTTTGTGTGTGTCCCTTTAAATGCAAATGAGCTGCTGCTCCCGGCCCCCTTTCCAGAAGAGGGCGGAGCTTTAACAGCTCACGCTTCAGTTGTTCAACAACAACAAAGCTGGAGAATCTCACGCAGCCAAAATGAGGATTGTCAGTAACGGTGTTCAGCCTTACATTGTTCAAACCGGAGTCGACACTGATGGAGAGACTCAGGAAGAAGTTACAACTTTTAGAATGAAACTGGACGTTTCTGAATGGTTAGTGGATAAATTTATGTAGTTGCTGTGGAGTTGATTCAACTCATCGACTAGCATCTGCCGTCATGTTAATCTTCTATCCAGTATTGAAGTGACCCTTGAATTGACTGGGCATGGCATTAGAACTGGTACACCGTTGTCGCTTACGAAAACAAAATGGTGGTGCCATGGGTGGAAACGTGCAGTTTAAGGAGCGGTAATATTATAATAAGATCCTCTTTCCACGTCACAAGGGGAAATCTGAGTGGCTCGTTTTTTCACATGCTTGCAGAGAAAGGCTTGCCAAAACAAAGTTACTGGGTTGTCCTTTTTCACGTTGTCTGGGTTTGTAGATGCACCGTGGACCCGATTATAGCACTTAAACATGAAAAAAGTCAGATTTTCATGATTTGTCCCCTTTAAAACATGTACTGCCCTTTTACACATTTTAGTTTGTACAAGGGCTGTCAATAGATTACATTTTTTAATCGCGATTAATCACCGTTTTGTGAAAAATAATGTGAATAAAAGCCTAAATTAAATCTGTTCATCATATAAAGCGATTGTGTCTCTTCAGACAATTTTTAAACTAGACTAAACCGCTCAATTCATATGGATTAGTTTTACCATCTCTTTATGGACTTTTTGAAGCGTCAAAGTGGTAGTCGCATAGCTGTCTATGGAGGGATGGAAAGCTCTCAGATTTCATCAAAAATATCTTCATTTGAAGATGAACGAAAGTCTTACGGGTTTGGAAGGACATGAGGGTGAGTAATTAATGACAGAATTTTCATTTTTGGTTGAACTAACCCTTTAAGCACAAAACTCACTAGAATTTATTTATTTATTTATTTATTTTTTACATATGTTTTGCAGTGTATAGAGAGATCTCATTTAAATTAAAACAAAGCAAAACAGTCTTAACACCGACACACAAAACACTGGGCTAATTAAAATATAAGAGTTGTAATTAAAAAAGTCATATGGTAAAAACAAAATTGCCCCTCAGAAATGACCCTTTATTTTCAGTAGTCATCTCTGTGATTCAATAACAGATATTTTTCACAGTACTCCTCATGATTTCTTCTGTTTATGTACTTATTGTACCTCCAATCCGTATGCATAGCGTGAATACATGAGCCGCGGGAGAGATCAGAAGCAGCAGGCATGCAGTATGGGAATGAACCCTTTCTCACCTGAACTAGTGTCTTTCTCTCTAGAGGCCCTGATATCTGCTGGGTAGAGTTCAAATATTTACACAGGCACGCTGGCTGAGGAGTCTTATTTGTGTCTGCGCGTTGGACTGGTCTATCATACGGCACTCTCATAGATCTGTCTCCTTCAATACTGCCTCTGTTCCTGCTCAAATGTTTAATAATGTTTATCGTTAAACACTATTCAGCTTGAAAAACACAATACTTGTCGAATGTGAGTGTGCTGTGTCATGCTGTGTACATAATGTATGCTTAAACTGTGCATATGCACACGTTTACATATACACTCAGATTTACATCACCTCTATTCCACATTTCTCATGTATAACTGCAGGATCTGAATCTGTTTATATGTAGTGTGCTGTAGGTGTGATGGCTGCTTCAAAAGGTACACTCTAAAAATGCTGGGTTAAAAACAACCCAAGTTGGGTTGAAAATGGACAAACCCAGCATTTTAGTTGTTTTAACCCATTGTTTTTTTGTTTGTTTTTTAATTCGTGTGCCCTCATAATCTTCAATCAAAATAATTTCCCCTCCCTCTTGCGACGTCATCTCTAATCGATCCAATCAATTCCTGATGGACAAAATCAAGTCCCGTCCTAAATTTCTTCTTATTCGAGAAGCTGTTTCACTCAAATATACGTCACAATGGGGGAAAAAAGACTATTGCAATTTTCGTTTCTCGCCTTAAGTTAAGAAATAAATTTGCAATTGTGGGATATGACCTGACATTGTAAGATAAAAATGCACAATTGTGAGAAATAAAATTGCTATTACAAGAAAGAAAATATGAAGTTGCAAGTATAAGGAAAAGAGTCACAATTGTAAAATATGAAGTCACATTGCGAGATATAAATGCACAATCTTGAGAAATAGTCGCAATGACAAGGAATAAAGTATCAAATTGCAATTATGAGTCAATATTGTGTGAAATAATGTCACAAATGTAAGATATGAAGTCACATTGTGAGATATAATTGCTTGTAATTGATCTTGAGAAATGTGAGATATAAACGCACAATTGTGAGAAATAAAGTATGAATTTGCAATTATGAGAAATAAAATCACAATTATCAAATATGAAGTCAAAATTGTGAGATATAAATGTGTAACTGTGATGAATAGTCTTAATTACAAGAAATAAAGTGTGAAGTTGCAATTATGAGTTAAAATTGTAAGAAATAACTGCAATTGTGAGATATAAATGCACAATCTTGTGAAATAGTCACAATTACAAGAAATAAAGTATGAAGTTGTAATGAGTCAAAATTGTGTGAAATAATGTCACAGTTGTGAGATATGATGTCAAATTGAGATTTAATTGCACAATCATGAGAAATAGTCACAATTACAAGAAATAAAGTATGAATTTGCAGTTATGACAAATAAAATCAAAATCATCAAAGTCAAAATTGTAATAGTAACAATTGTGAGATAAAAATGCATAATTATGATAGTCGCAATTACAAGAAATAAAGTGTGAAGTTGCAATTATGAGAAATGAAATCACAATTATCAAATATGAAGTCAAAATTGTGAGATATAAATATGTAATTGTGATGAATAGTTGTAATTACAAGAAATAAAGTGTAAAGTTGCAAATATGAGTCAAAATTGTGAGAAATAATTTCACAGTTGTGAGATATGAAGTCACAGATATAATTGTGAGAAATAAAGTCAAAATTACAAGAAATAAAGTATGTATATGCAATTTTGAAAAATGAAATCGCAATCATCAGATATAAAGTCAAAATTGTGAGAAATAGTAACAATTGTGAGATAAAAATGCATAATTGTGATAAGTAGTCGCATTTACAAGAAATAAAGTGTGACGTTACAATTAAAATTGTGAGAATAACTCAAAATTTGCGAGAAATAACTTTGCACTTATGAGATATGAAGTCACAATGTGAGGTATAAATGCACAATCTTGAGAAACAGTTGCAATTACAAGTCAAAATTGTGTAAAATAATGTCACAGTTGTGAGATATGACGTCAAATCGTGAGATTTAAATGTGCAGTCATGAGAATTAGTCACAATTACAAGAAATAAAGTATGAATTGCAATTATGAGAAATAAAATCAAAATCATCAGATATGAAGTCAAAATTTTGATAGTCTCAATTACAAGAAATAACATGTGAAGTTACAATTAAAATTGTGAGAAATAACTCAAATTTGTGAGAAACAACTTTGCACTTATGAGATATGAAGTCACATTGTGAGATATAAATGCACAATATTGAGAAATAGTTGCAATTACAAGAAATTAAGTATGAAGTCGCAATTATGAGTCAAAATTCTAAGGTATGAAGTCACATTGTCGGATATAAGTGTGCAATCGTGAGAAATAAAGTCACAGATACAAAGAGACACAAAGTCAAAATTGTGAGAAACTGTAGTTGTGAGACATGAAAGTTGCAATTGTGAGATGTGAAGTCGCAAATACAAGAAATTGGGTACCTTTTTATTTTTGTATTCTGAGGCAGACATCGCAGCTTACTAGTTAAAAAAGAGCTTTAGAAGTTTCTATCACTGTCCCTCAATTTTTGGCAGATTATCACTGCCCCTGCCTTAATGTGTCCACCCCCACTTTATTTTTTCAAATTATTTCCACACCGTTGCATAGAACGGTAAGGATCTGACGAGACGGCCATGAATAATGAATGCATATTCTACTTGGTGAAAACTGTAATTGTTGCAAATTACCTCATAAAATTGCAAGCATAAAAGCTCTGTACTCTTTTTTTCCCCTGGACCTCGGCCACGCTATACATTAGGAGTGTGTGCTCACGTGCGAAACGCAGTACACTGTAGCTCTCCTGAAGGGTGAGATTAATGGTCTGACCTTCACTGAACGGCCGACGTATTTAGCACAAAGTTTGTAATAGTGCTATAGCAGTAGGTCACTCCAGCGCTGCTCTTCTGATGAAAATGTCGCAAAGCTGTTAGGCACAATGAACCGGGCACACACTCACAAGCAGCCACTCCTAAAGATAAAGGTTTAAGTGCATAAGAGCCACACACAAAATGAAAAAAATAGGAATACTCTCTCTGTAAACAGACTACTAGAAGCAGTGACCTACGTATGCACCCTTTATGAGAGAAAATGATTTTCGTTTTAAAACCTCTCTCGCTTGTTTTATTTTTTTTCGGATGGGCAGTGAATCATGTGTCATCTCCTGGTCTTAGTTCACTCATTTTGTTAAGAATTTATTATGCTTTTCTTTTCACTAAAAAATGGTGTTCTCAGCAGAGCAGGTTTTCTGTCACGCTACAGCACGTTTTGCATGGTTTTCTATTCTATTTCCCATTCAGTCAAAAAACTTGATCTTGACTCTAACTGTATTGCTTTCAATTTATATGTGCTTTCAAATTAAACACCGCTTCTTATTAGCTTTAAATGTGGTAATTGCATTATATTATATGTGAATATGATCATCAGTCAAGGTCTCTGATCTGGCAAGGATCTTTATCTGCTCAAATGCTTTCATATAATGTCTCTATTTCTTTTTGCTGTGTTAATTCAGACAGGGTGGTGGGGAGGAAACCGCTTTTGAAGTGTTGATGCAGTAAGCATTGTACCAGCTCTTTCTCATCATAATTCCCTCTGATCTATCTCTTGGGATTCTGCCTCACCTCAGTTCCTGGTCTCTCACCTAACTGCATTCACTCTGAGGCTGATAAATCAAGAATTCATGCATGTACATGTACTCATTTATTAATGTGTTATTGGTTAATACCAATAGGTGACGAATCCCCGTGAGATGAGTCTCTGATGGAGCTTAAAACTGTTGATTAGATCTGAAATGCAACACTAAATAAATCCCATTGTTTGAGACGCAGGTGCCAGTTTGGATTTTCATTCCCAAAGGAAAGTAAAATCACGAATGAGATCTCCTTTTGAATTGATTTTCGTAAACATAATGGACATCTAATGGAGACTTTGATTGTGCTGAAAAAAAGAGCTTGGTAATTAAACATTATTTATGCCGAAAGAAATCTCAGAAATATCTCTAACTGTGCTCAGATTTGCCAAGACATAAGTCTGTGAATGAAAGTCAAAGATTTCTGTATGTTTGTTTGTTTGTTTGTTTTTTGTCAAATTCTCTCAAGACATTATTATGACCTGGCTTGATTCGGCATTGAGCCCCAGTTGGTTGATGAAGTAACTACATCAGATTTCTTTCTTCATTGACAACCATTAAAAAAGCACCCTGTGTTTTCTGATGAAATACATTGTTCCAAGCAACATGAATGCCTTAAAGGGATAGTTCACCCAAAAATGAAAATTATCCCATGATTTACTCACCCTCAAGCCATCCTAGGTATATATGACTATCTTCTTTCAGACGAACACAATTGGAGTTAAATATCCTGGCAAGATTTTGAAGTCCAAAAAAGCGCATCCATCCATCACAAAAGTAATCCACACGGCTCCAGGGGTTAATAAAGGCCTTCTGAAGCGAAGGGTTTTTGTAATAAAAATATCCTTATTTAAAACTTTATTAACTATGACAACTAGCTTCCGGCAGATGGCCGTAAGCATCGATTTGCGGTGGAAGAGTGACCTCTGATCCGACGCATGACGTAATGACGATCGCGGAAGCGCAGAAAATAGAGCAAAACAAAACACCGGTCACGAATTAGAAGTCTAAAACGAGATTTTTTTTAAAGAGAAATGCTGGAACATTTCGATATAAGAGAAGAGGAGCTTGAGTTTGTTGCCCAGCCCTATTTGTTTGAACCGCGAGAGGCGTCTATTCTCACCTACTCCTACATTATACGTCATTCATCGCTTTACTCTTGTGCCGCAAGTCGACTTGCACAGTATGTGTACGGTCGTCCGCGGGAAGCTAGTTATTTGAATTTCTTACAAAAACCCATCGCTTCGCTTCAGAAGGCCTTTATTAACCCACTGGAGCCGTATGGATTACTTTTATGATGGATGGATGCATTTTTTTTTTTACTTCAAAATCTGGCCCCCCATTCACTACCATTATAAAGCTTGGAAGAGCCAATATATTTTTAAATACATCTCCGATTGTGTCCGTCTGAAAGAAGATAGTAGGATGGCTTGAGGGTGAGTAAATCATGGGATAAATTTCATTTTTTAAATTCATGTACTGTCTATCTTTAAATTCATATACGCCTACGTCTGTCTGTCTATCTATCTATCTATCATTAGGGGTGTAACGGTACATGTATTCGTTCGATGCATACAGTCAGACGGCGAATACATTCAGTCACAGGCGATCCATACTCCAATCTATCTCTAACATCTTAATCTATCTTATATCTCCTCTAACATTTTAATTAAAGTTACATGAGTTCATTTGACCTCTAAAACAGTTCTTTTTCAAACCAATAAACTGTTTACAGCAGCAAATGGACAATGATGAGCTTCAGCAGATACATTTTGAATCAAGAATACTTTGCACTTAGTCTTGTTTTTATTACCCTAATTTCCAAGTGCTTAGTGTTAAACTAAGCAGAAATGTGCCTTAATACCACCAAATTGATGTCTTATGGTTTGGCCTCATCTTCAAAGGCTTTTAACATTTTTATTACTGCCATTAGCTTCCATCAACTGTAATTATTTCTACACGTGAATTTTGGTAGATTTCCTGCTACCAGCGATTGTTTTCACTGCAAACACATTCTCAATTTATATCACTTTCTTGACACGCAAGACATTTTCACAGCCTCAGACTACCTAAAGACCATGGCAGTGCATGCACACGTTGTTTTCAGTTCAAATAAAGATAAATCTGGCGGCAGACAATGACAGCGCGGTAGTTGTGAAGGAATCGTGGGATGTGTTTTTATGAGGCGTACGTTCTCAGTAACATTTGGATGCATTTGATTAAGCTTAATGTTGTTCAAATGAAGAATAATACTGCAAATGAGCACTATGATGAAAACAACAAAGGATATGAAATCTGCTTAATGTGCTCTTGTTTATTTGGAGCCACACAGACAGTGTTGATGTGTAAATTCCAACAAATAATATCTGTCTAGTAGGTGTATCGTTTGATAATGATGTCCAAAAGGACTGTAAGAGGCTGCATTTATGCATGAGCTCAGCCCAAATGCACTGCAAGGTCAGACATGCAGCGAACAGCTCGCTGTAGCAGCTCTTATTACATGTGCATCACGTCCCGACAGGGTCCGAATCCCGCTCAACACGCACACACCAACGAGTCTCATGACATCATACTAAAAAGATATCAAAACACATTAGGGACCTACCTGGAAGAGAGCGAAAATGTGCAAAAAAAAAAAATGGCTCTGAAAATGGAGGCTTAAATTACATCCTGTGAATTGTATGGACTGCATGTGTATGATATGCACTGTGAATGCACTAATATAAAGGCAAGAGAAAATGAATAAATGGACAACACAGTCCAAGGTTGCTCTTAAACATTAATTAGTGTGTGTGTCAAAGGACCTTTTTGCGGCATGCGGGGGAGCCATCACAAACCCTGCTGCGCAACACATGAAGGTCGCATGACCTGTTCTTCTGGGAGCCACAGTCAGCAGCACAATGTCCTCTTGCTTTATCAAACGTGCTACACACAGAAAACATGAGAAGCACCAGTGTCATGGACCTATTTTATTTGAGGCCACAGAATAAAAAGAGTCTTTAAAGGTGGGTAGAATTTTTAGTTATGAAGCAAATGAGGTTACACTTTATATTAGATGTCTTTAACTACTATGTACTTGTATTGTTATTTACAATGTACTTATTGTGTTCATGTTGTATTGCAAAACACTTTTGCTGCCATTGAGGTGGGTTACAGTTAAAGGGGACCTATTATGCAAAATTGACTTTTGTAAGGTGTTTGAACACAGATGTGTGTCTACAGAGTGTGTGTGAACAACAAGCCTATAATGGTAAAAATCCACCCATTCCTTTTTTAATAATTCCCATAAAAACAGTCTCTCTAAATGAGCAGTGCCAGATTTCCCCCTACTGTTATGTAAGAGTAGGAAGAAGCCCCGCCCATAAATTGACGGAAACTGACCTATTACCCCCTGAATGAGCTGCACACAGTTCGTCATGTTTATTGCCTCGCCAGAGCATTTAAACGGGACCTATAATGCCCCTTTTACAAGATGTAATATAAGTGTCTGGTGTCCCCAGAATGTGTCTGTGAAGATTCAGCTCAAAATACCCCACAGATCATTTATTATAGCTTGGCAAATTTGCCCCTATTTGAGTGTGAGCAAAAACACGCCGTTTTTGTGTGTGTCCCTTTAAATGCAAATGAGCTGCTGCTCCCGGCCCCCTTTCCAGAAGAGGGCGGAGCTTTAACAGCTCGCGCTTCGGTTGCTCAACAACAACAAAGCTGGAGAATCTCACGCAGCCAAAATGAGGATTGTCAGTAACGGTTCAGCCTTACATTGTTCAAACTGGGCTCTTAAGTTACAACTTTTAGATTGAAACTGGACATTTCTGAATGGTTAGTGGATAAATTTATGTAGTTGCTGTGGAGTTGATTTAACTCATCGACTAGCATGTGCCGTCATGTTAATCTTTTGTGCAAATCCAGCGTTGAATTGATCCTCATTTGTGAAGCAGTCCGGCGTAAAATGACGGCATGGTAACAACACTCTACTACAACAACTCTTCCTCTTCTCTAAAGCAGCCCAACATGGCCACACCCCCTTTGTTGTGTGTTCTCGGGGGCGGGGTTTATGTAAATTTTAGGGTTAGTGATGCCACTAACCTGGGTAGAAGCTCAAACCAGCCGTTTGTTGTAGTCCTTAAAAAAGTGATTTCTGTAAAAGAAAATATCTCCCTTTGCATTGAACTTTGAGCGTCGTAACTTTGCAGATGTTGTTTATGCTCAAACAGCAACATTACACACTAAAGTTAAAAAAGTGAAATCATAATGAAGGACCCCTTTAACAGCAGCATTCAAGTAAGAAATGTATTTATTCAGTCAAGAGCAGTGAGTTATTTTCTGTTTTTCTTTTGTTGTTTGATTCATATTAACAGCATATACAGCAGTAGGTACTGTATATTACGCTGCTGTCACTTTAATACACAGATCTAATATACACATGCGATTTCTTTACTTATACGATGTGAAAGAGAACTTAGTTTGATACTCACAGGATGCAGCATCTGACATCAAGCTTTCTGTGCACGTGCTTCAGGCGTGTGCACTCATAAAACCATATATCAGAACTTTAAACTGTTATGGGTGTAAAACCCATGCAGATAATAAACTTTCATGATGATGAAGAACTGCATGAGTGTGGCCGCCATAGAAATGATAATCAAAACCAAACAGATGTTTTGTTTTTGGCAGAGTATCTGAGGAACGAGTTGCACAGGCTCCGCCCTCTTCTGGAAAGCGGGGTGGGGAGCAGCGGCTCATTTGCATTTAAAGATACAGGCATGAAAACAGCATGTTTTTCCTTCCACTCAAAAATTGGTATTTACAACATGGTATAATAAATGATCTGTGTGTTATTTGAGCTGAAACTTCACAGACACATTCTGGGGACACCAGAGACTTATTACATCTAGTAAAAAGGGGCATAATAGCTCCCCTTTAAGGTTAGGGACAGGTTTATAGGTGGGTTAAGTGGTAAGTCAACAGCATAATTATAGATGTAATTACAGAAATTAATTACAGCTGTAATTAAATGCAGGTTTTTGTTTGTTTTTTTGTTTTTTAAAATATGTACAATGTAAAAACATGTATGTACACAATCATTGTATCAATGATTAATTTAATTGTTAGTGCATAGTAGTTGAAGACAATATAGTGGGAACGCAAATGAACTGTGGAAGTTGCAACTCAATTTAAGATATGTGATTGTGAATGTGACACTTTTCAACTTTTTTTGAAAGTTGCATTTAAAATCCACTCAGCTCAAAAATCTGGGGAGGCATGAAGAGTTCTGTGCAGATTTTCACTATAGCTGACTGAGCCACTTATGATTTCTTAAGAAGCACAAAAAAATGTTTTGTCAGGTAACCTAGAAATGTGCTTTACATGGTCACTTAAATTAGTTTTATTCAGGTTATTTTATTCAAAATGATATTGTGTAATATGACTTAATAACTCCATTAGGCTATACCAATTAAAGTGTTTTTAAGGGTTGTTATTTTCCATTTTAATAGCTGACAAAAGCTTTGAGAAGAAGTGACTATGGGGAAAATTTACTAAGAATTAAATCAGGGTTAGAGTTATGAACGTAACAAAAGTCTTATCCCATTTTTAAATAGCCAATAGCCTCATAGCCTGGCAAAACCAAGGGGGTCTACAACATTTTCACAAGAAAGAAGAATTATGGGAGCTGTCATCTCTATTAGATGCTTTTCAAAGCCCTCCAAAAAAATGTGGGCAATGGTAAAACATCTGCTATACTTCGTTTAAAAAAAAAAAAGGTCATATATTATGGAGAAAAATGCTATTTTGCGGCCAGATGGCGTAGTTATGACATCTACCAGCAGGGGCTAACTGCAAGCTCTGCATTCAGCAAAGAGTATACTGTGCATTTTCCCATTATGTGCATGTCTTCGCTGGGGCTTGAATCCATTTTAGGATGCGTTTTCCTCGAAGAGATTTAAGAAGTTAATTTTAAGGACTATATATAGATGGCCTCTTTATGAGACTAAAAGCCACAAAACTGCAATCTAAGCTTTCCAAGATAATCCAGTGGTTATTTTATTTACAAGATGAGCCACTGTTAGTGTGATAGCAATATTAAAATGGACCTGAAAAATAATTTTAAAAAATAAATAAAAATACATACTGGCTAATTTGTTTGACAAAATGAGGTAAAGTGAGTCATATGCTGAATTCAGAACCGCATACTAGCATACTACTCTTACTATTTCTGCCATGAAAGATGTGGTAAACGTAGTATGAAGAGTACACTAGCATGCACTTCCGAATTCAGCGACAGTAAGAAGACAACAAATGACCAGAAAAGATACTTTCAAAATAAGAGCCACGAGACCATAACAAAATTAACCCTGCAAAGCCTGACATATGAAATAATAGTCAGGGAAAAAAAATCTTTCTTTAAAGGATTAGTTCACTTTCAAATGAAAATTAGCCCAAGCTTTACCTCACACCTCAAGCCATCCTAGGTGTATATGACTTTCTTCTTTCTGATGAACACAATCGAAGAAATATTAGTAAATATCCTGACGCATCCGAGCTTTATAATGGCAGTGAACAGGGTTCACGAGTATGAGCTGAAGAAAGTGTCTCCATCCACATCCATCCATCATAAACATGTACTCCACACGGCTCCAAAGCGAAGCGATGCGTTTGTGTAAAAAAAAATCCATATTTAACAAGTTATGAAGTAAAATATCTAGCTTCCGCCAGACCGCCTTCCGTATTCAAGTTATGAAGAAAGCGTAAACTGAGCGTCACGTCAGTCACACTTTTTCCATCAGTTGAATAGGGAAGGCGTAGGACGTAGCGTAAGCTTTTTGAACTGCGAGAGTTTTACTTTTCTTCGTAAGTTGAATACGGAAGGCGGTCTATCAACTGTTTGGTTACCAACATTCTTCAAAATATCTTCTTTTGTGTTCGTCAGAAGGAAGAAATTCATACCAGTACAGGTTTTGAACAACTCGAGGGCGAATAAATGATTCATTTTTATGTGAACTATCCCTTTAAGGTCTTTTATTTACTAAAAAACAAAAAAAAAAGTATAAACTCTCAATGAATGGGCAAGATGCATGTAGCTGATTGTGTGCAACAGGTTTTACAGCCTTGTTGATAATTTAGAGGCCTTGTATTAAATGATACACTAGGTTTTATAGTGTTCAAGACAACTTCACAACCTTTGATGGCAGTAGAAGTATGTTGAATAGAGACTCAAGCTAATCTGGCTTTTAAACAGCAATAGATAATTCTGAGAAGACAAATGAGGTTGATGAAATCTAAACCCTGTTTAGAAAGATGCATGGGCAAAACAGGGACAAGAAATGGAGGGGTGCAGAACTGCCTCTGGCGGTTTGTTAAAGAGAACACATCTAATTATATCACTTTGACAATACACCATCCGCTAAACAGGGAATTCTGTCTGTTCTAAAATGTGACAAGCAACATGTCGCTATAAATAGCAAAGGATGCATATTAAATCAATATACAAGCTGAACCAAAACAATTCAGCGTGTTTGTGAAGTTATGGACTGCGTTAAAAGACCTGTGAAAAGTGCATTAGTGTAACAGAGAAACAAAAATGCTTGAAGTACAAATAGCTTTTATTATAGTTCTTTTTTCATTATGGGTGTTATGAGGTTTTGCTATTTATAATACTTTCTGTGAAGCGAAAATTGAAAACCAAATGTTTTACTGAAGGCACATTCGAATGTATTTTAGAGGGATGGGTGAATCAGACACGATGAGAAGAAATGATCCTCTCTTTGACTTTACCAGGCCAGAAACAAACATCATCTATGTCCATATTGTTTCGATGTTGTGAAGCTTCACGTCTCCATGCACACGGAAAAGAAAGCGTCATTACGGCATAGCTGCCCAGTGAAGCTTGCTATGAGGGCCCAACACATTAGCAGATTATGGGTTTGTGTCTGGCTACTGTTGTTCATTAAGTGTCGAGAGAAGAATGAACCCGAGTGACCTCTCTAATGGCATCTCAGAAACTCCAGCGGAATGAGCACTTGTTTTGATTCCTCTGGCTCTTAGCGCTGTTTCAAGAAGAATCGGACCTCATGCTTGGAGTAACGGTGCAGCACTCCAGTGTAATAAAGAAAGAAGTGCCTGTATCTCTTTTTCACTCTCGTTGAGGCGTTGTTGCTGTTGCTGAGAGGGTTAACCTAGCAATAGAGAAATGAATAGAACGGGCATTAGTTCAACATAAAAAAAATGGATGTGCTTTAAAAAAGTACAGAATTTTATCATACATTAAAACTGCAAATATAAAAGGGAAATAATGCACTTCAATATGAAAACTAAAATATGAATTAAGAGGCCTGAAACTGGAAAGGATCGTTTGATTGTTGATCTGGTTAGGTGAGTTAGTGTAACTACAATTTATTATTTAGCTAGTTTACAGTATATGGTGGAAACATAAATGAAACAATGTTTCAAGTTAAAGCTACACTCTAAAAAATGCTGGGTTAAAAACAACCCAAGTTGGGTTGAAAATGGACAGCAATTGGGTTGTTTTAACCCAGCAGTTGGGTTAAATGTTTGCCCAACCTGCTGGGTAGTTTTATTTAACTCAACTATTGTTTAAAAATTACTGTATTGTTTGCTTAAAATGAGTATAAAAAAAGTATGTTGGAAATTAACATTTATTAATATGTTTAATAAATGAACATTTATTAATAAGTTTACTGAATAAAAATTAAACAAACATTTATTAAATTGCTTATTAATAAATGTTCAGCTTTTGATTATTATTGTTGCCTCTAATAATTACACAGTAAAACCTCCAGTGTTAAATGAACACTGTTAGTGTTAAATTAACATTGCCAGTGTTTATATAATCCACACCGGATTATATAAACACCGGGTGACACTGGAAGTTTTAATTTAACACTGGATGTTTTGCTGTGTATGTGTCTGATTTTTAATTTCCAACATATTTTGGGTTCATTTTAAGCCAGCCATATAGTCATTTTTAAAAAATAGTTGAGTTAAATAAAACTACCCAGCAGGTTGGTCAAACATTTAACCCAACAGCTGGGTTTGAGCATTTTCAACCCAACTTTAATCCAGAATTTTTTTTTTTTTTAAAAAAGTAGTCTCCAAAAATGTGAGTTAAAAAAGACATTTTTGTTTTCTTTTTAAATTAATGTATATATATATATATATATATATATTATGATTTGATAGACACAGTGCATCAAGGTATCAGCATATTCAGGCAAAGAGCTTATTAAAAAACGTACCGCTTTCTATGCAAGCCTGTGTGAGCTGAAGCAGGTGGGAAGTGTATCATTTACTTTTAAAAAGAGACTCTAATACTGCACTAGATTGAACCGTACGACCATGGAGGCAACTGTGTAAAATTACCTTTTGCAAGAAAACACATTTTCCACCTGTGCATTTGAAAAGATCAAATAATGGCAAAAAGCGATTTGAATTTTATCTGCACAGAACGTAAAATTCAATTTAATCTTCTTTTAGAGAATCTGAATGAACCGCCATCTATGGCCAAGACTGACTGCCATGCATTACCAGAGGGGAACTTTGGAATTATCACCTTGAATTTCACATAGGATAATGGCTGTCCTACCCTAGAGCTGTTTATGAAACGAGCACCTTTGTGTATGTTCCTCCATTTGATCTCAGGCTCATTTTCACCCTGCAGCACCTTCTCTTCAGGTTTTAATAGATCGCTAACTAATAAACAGATTGACTAAGACTACATTTTGCAATGCTGTTTCTTTCAGTAAAATCAAGTTGAAAAGCTCACACTATAAAACATATTTTTTTGTCCTGGATGCTGATTACTATAGCCAATTATGACAGTTATAACAACCTGTTCATCTTAGAGGTCAGCTATTGACCTTAGCTTATGTCTAGCACTTAAAAATTCAACATAAACGGATTCATTAAGGAACAAATCAAGTGACTTACTCTTTATGAGTAAGTCATTAAATCATTCGCTTAAATGGTTTGTTCAATAACAAAACACTATTACTGTGTGATACTTGCTGACTAACTACACGGCACAAGCTGATTGGTTCCTGTTGCTTCTGCAGCTAATGAACTTGCTGCTCAACATTTAAATAGTTGGTCAGTGTTTGCTGTAGCAGTTTACCGCTCTTTCAAAGTTCCTTTGAAGCCCTCCACCTTCCCCAGCTCCACCTGTATAGATCTGCTACGGGTAATTTTATATATGGTATTTGTGCTGCAGCATTATCAGGCACTGGACCAGCCCAGATGTGAGGGCAGGCCCGGTGCTACGGCACTTCTTTCCCCCTAGAAAGAATTTGTGACCCCCATTTTTCTTAACGAACATAAATTATTTAAACCGTTATTGGATAATTAATTGGCGGAGCATGGGCGCACCGTCTGAGCGCAGATAATTCATAAGGTGTATGCGACTTCATGTGGCGCAACGCAGACTGATCAGTGTCTGATTTGTAGCGGTATACCATCAAAGTACCGCGAACAGACGGCTGATTACAGTCGCGAGCTCTGATGACAACAGCTAATTCACGATTGATGTATGTTGTGTGTGTGCACGTGAGGCGATCTGCGCGATCTGTTCTAGCATTGCTAACTTGATATCGCAGCCTGTTCACTGTCAAAATAAAAGTCAACCAAACATATAAAAAGTTACACTGCTACATTTAAATAGTCCGTAGTACAATCTGTGCCGTTCAGCATGACCACCGTCCAACTGCACATTTTTGCACATGCAAAGGATGATGTTTTACGTGAATATTGGAACGCGAGTGAAGTACACAGCTTAGTTTACTATGTTGGGGAAAGTTACTTTTAAAAGTAGTGTTGTAGTACTCGAGACCGGTCTTGGTCTTGTCTTGGTCTCAGCCGCATTTGGTCTCGGTCTTGTCTTGGTCTCAGACTAAAAGTACTCGGGATTTCAAGACCACAACTGTGGGGATATCACTAAACTGCCGTTGCATTGTTTGATTTCTTTGTTAACATCATTAATTTGATTGGATGTAAAACTTCCTGCTTCAAATGCAATCAATAACTTATTTCTCATTTAATTTTTGTTACTGTTGTGCTGGATCAGAAATCAACAAGGGATTGTGTCCAAAATGTCACCAAAATTAATACAAATACCCACAAAATTCAAGATAAAAGTACTTGTATAAGATCTTGATATTTATATTATAACATATGATATAATTAGCTATTAAACAATATCACAAGAAACAGGGCTGTTTTCACAAATATGAGCACAATTGCAAACGTGATATTGATTTTTTACAAATGTTCAATCAACAAAATTTTATTTTTAAAACATTAATCTCAACATTATTTATGCATTTGTAATTGTACCAATTCAGATGCAACTTCTGTTCCACCTCTGCAGTGTAAAGATGAACTTTGTTGTTAGTGATTTCAATTGATTGGTATCAGCTCTATATAGTGTCTTATTATTCTAATTGTAATTATTGATTAAAAATAAGACATTTCTAGGGCAGTAAATGTGGATCTTTCAGATGAATTTGAGGAGTGCTAGTCTGGTCTTGGTCTTGACTCGGTCTCGACTTGCCTTGGTCTTGGTCTTGTCTTAGTCTCAACCCCCCAAAGTCTTGATCTCGACACACACTGGTCTTGGTCTCGACCTGGTCTCGGTTTAGGTGGTCTTGACTACAACACTATTTAAAAGTAATGCATTACAATATTTCGTTACTCCCTAAAAAAGTAACTAATTAAGTTACTTAGTTACTTTTTATGGAAAATAATGCGTTACATTACTTTTGTGTTTTACTTTTTCTCATCTGGGCTGTTTGCTTGTTTTTATAACAACAAAAAGTTATATTTTTGGCAAATGTAAAGTGAAATGAATAAGCCTCAGGCTGAAGGAAATGCAAATTCACGCCTGTACAGTAGAGGGCGCAGCTCAAACAAACAAGCTTTTCAGCTGTGCCGCCATTCTACAATACAGAAGATTAGGACGCAGGAGAAGAAGTAAATGAGTAAATGTATGCTCACATTTAGTCTAGAACTAGTTAACTAGTAATAACCATCATGTTTACACAGCGCACACACACTTACTTGCGATTTCTCTCAACATGGGGACAGGTCAGTCAATAAATGGGAAAACAAAGTAACTTGAGTTACTTATTTGAAATAGTAACTCAGATATTTTGTTGTAAAATTAAAAGTAATGCGTCACTTTACTAGTTACTTGAAAAAGTAATCTGATTACGTAACTCGCATTACTTGTAATGCATTACCCCCAACACTGTTAGTTTACATGATAAATAATAGTTTAGCATCCAATTACACCGGGAATATAGAAACATTTGGATGTGTGCCGAATGAGAGAGGTAGGCTACGTGAGCCCAACACCGGTTTCTGTTTCAATTTCGCTTTAAATTATTTCGTTTTGGCTTGACGTTTATAGGCCTACTTGTTTTTCATTCTTGTTCTGTTCTGAATGCTGTTATTTGTTGTGGAGTGAGGGGAAATAAAATAGCTTTTAGCTATGTTTCTTTGTGTTTATAATGTTTGTAAACATTTAGCTTTTATTTCTGGATGTAATGCAACCTAAAATGCGATAAAATGCAAACTATACACAACATATCTTTTTTTTTTTTCTCAAAAATGCATTTTTATATTACTCTTTAACCATAAATCGATGCGTACGGCCGTCTGCCAGAAGCTAGATATTATAGCTTATGAAGTTTTAAATATGGCTATTTTTCTTTAAAAAACCCATTGCTTCACTTCAGAAGGCCTTTATTAACCCCCTGGAGCTGTACAGATTACTTTTATGATGAATGGATGCACTTTTTTGGCTTCACAATCTCACGCCCCATTCAATACCATTATAAAGCTGGGAAAGAGTGAACATATTATTTAATATAACTCTTACTGTGTTCATCTGAAAGAAGATACATACACCTAGGATGACTTAAGGGTGGTAATATCATGGTATAATTTTCATTTTTGGGTGAACTATCCCTTTAAATTACTTTTTAAACTGTTTAACTGATATAAATCAGTATATAAATCAGTCAAACTTCTTACTGAAATCACAATAACACATAACGAAATTACTAAAACTCGACACTTGATGCTATATCGAAGTGGGGGGGCCTTAGACAGGTCCGTTCCCAGGGCACGACAGTGTCATAATCCGTCTCTGAACATACCTTACTGGTTAAATGTTCATTTTTAATCATTTGCGATTCAAATACACTTCATGATTTGTTTCAGATTGTGACCTCTGTATGCACTGTGATGTCATGCAGCCAAATTCTTTTATTACTCTGATTCAAAGTCTTTTCCTGTAACTGTATACTTTCAAGTGCTGTATATGTCCTCGAGTTAGGAATGTGTTTCCCCTCCAAAGTTATTATGTCTCTAATTCTGTCTCTTTATGAAGGGAGAGGAGGTTTAGTTTGCCAGTCAGGCTGTGGAATGCACTACTTTATATGGAAAAAAGCAGTAATTTCCCCAAACACAGTAAAGAAAGCCCAGTCTCCAGGCTCGACCCCACCTCCACCCTCCCAGTTCTCATCGGCCAGTGCTACTGGAAACGCTGCTGGCGCCGCGCTCACTGGCATTCCATGCATTCTTTTATCATGTGCTCACAAAAAGACGAGGGGGAAAAAGAATGAGAGTCAAGGGGAAAAGTACAGTTAAGGTTACAATGTGTCAGATTGGCTGGTGTGTGAAAAGAGGAGTACATTTGAAATATAGGAGATGGAGGAGATGGTCATGTTTTTTAAGCAACCTTGAAATAAATATGTTTATGTTGATTGTTCCTGTATTATTTGAGTCTGGGAAGTCTAATATATTTTTATTTTCGTTCATACATATCCCTTTGTGTCTTATGAGCTGTTACCAGAGAACAATACGTTCAACTGTACAGTCTAAAATCAACAGATCCAAAGTTATGCTGATAATTATCAGGCCCATGTTACTTGCATTCCAGTGTATAAACATTGGAGCGTTGCGGAATGGTTGAGATGTTTGGAATGCTCTGATGAGTGCAGATGAATGCTGCCTGTCAGTTGAATGAAAGCCATTAGCCCGAGCTTTCTGTGCCTCGCGGACAATGAGCCTTAAATTCAATTATGAAGTAATTGTTCTGTCATCACAAAACATTTATTCAGTGTAGATGCTTTCAAGATGAGACAGTTTCTGCAGGGGTTATTCTTAGTGTACTGCCTCATGGTTCACATACTTGTGAAAGTGAGTCTAGATAAGAGGAGGCTCTGCTATGTTTTGAATTAGTAATATGAGGGCACAAGTTTACATATAATATCTACCATATTTGGATTGTCAGTTTAGAGATTCTTTCATCATTCACTCACCCTCATGCCATCCCAGATGTGACTTTCTTTCTTCAGATGAACACAAATGAAGATTTTTAGAACAATAATAATCCATCTCTGATCCATGAGTCCATATAATGCAAGTGAAAAACCACACGTAGAAATTACGATGGTCACCCTTACAATCTTAGTGGATGAATCTATGCCTTCTCAAGCGAAATGATGTGTGTGTGAGAAAAAGAAAAATACTAATATTTTAAACTTTTTATCGATAAACCATCTTATCTGGACAACTGTCATGCGCGGGTTCGTGAGTTCACACATGACGTAAACATCAGCACGCTGTGATGAGTGATGTATACGCGTTGTGAAACTCTAGGAGAAGTGACGTCTCTGTGCGTCCATTTCACTCGCGCGAACTTCACAACACACTTATGTTCTGCTTCATACGTGCTGTCGTATATGATGCTCTCATAAAGCAATGGTTTATAGTTTAAAAAGTTTAAAACATTAGTATTTTTCTCACACACACCTATCATTTCTCTTCATCCACTGGGGTCATATGGGTTACTGTCATGTTTGTTTTGTGTGGTTTTTGAAGCGTGAATTTTGTGGGTCCCATTCACTTGCATTATATGGACTCTGTTTCTCTGTTTGTGTCCCATAGAAGAAATAAAGTCATATACATCTAGCATGGCATGACGGTGAGTAAATGATCAGAGAATTTTCATTTTAGGGTGGAGTATACCTTAAATTTATCACAAATAATTATTTTTAAAAATTGTGATAGAAAATGTATGCAAATCATTATGCTTCTGGACCCACACGTTAATTCTATAATAAGGAATTTTCCAACCATCAGAGAAATTAAAGGGATAATTCTTCCAAAATTGTCAACATGTTGTTCCAAATCTGTATGGCTTTCTTTCTCCTGTGAAACACAAAAATCAATCAATCAGTCAATCAATCAATCAATCAATCAATCAATCAATCTATCTATCTATCTATCTATCTATCTATCATTTGAAATAGAGGAGATGGTCATGTTTTTTAAGCAACCTTGAAATATCTATCTATCTATCTATCTATCTATCTATCTATCTATCTATCTATCTATCTATCTATCTATCCAACTCTCTATTTATCCATCCATCCATCCATCATTAGGGGTGTAACGGTACATGTATTTGTCCTGAACCATCACAGTTCGGTGTATACAGTCAGACGACGAATACATTCAGTCACAGGTAATCCACACTCCAATCCAGAAGGGGGCGTGCGCGGTAATGCAATGCTGTTTGCTAACCAGCACAATAGGAAAAGAGCAGAAGAAGAAGAGACGATCTATGCACCAACCCAAAACAAGATTTCAGATGTGTCCCACAGAAGAAATAAAGTCATATACATCTAGAATGGCATGAGGGTGAGTAAATGATCAGAGAATTTTCATTTTAGGGTGGAGTATGCCTTAAATTTATCACAAATAATTATTTTTAAAAATTGTGATAGAAAATGTATGCAAATCATTATGCTTCTGGACCCACATGTTAATTCTATAATAAGGAATTTTCCAACCACCAGAGAAATTAAAGGGATAATTCTTCCAAAATTGTCAACATGTTGTTCCAAATCTGTATGGCTTTCTTTCTCCTGTGAAACACAAAAATCAATCAATCAATCAATCAATCAATCAATCAATCAATCTATCTATCTATCTATCTATCTATCTATCTATCTATCCATCCAACTCTCTATTTATCCATCCATCCATCCATCCAACTCTCTATTTATCCATCCATTCATCCATCCATCATTAGGGGTGTAACGGTACATGTATTTGTCCTGAACCATCACAGTTCGGTGCATACAGTCAGACGACGAATACATTCAGTCACAGGCGATCCACACTCCAATCCAGAAGGGGGCGTGCGCGGTAATGCAACGCTGTTTGCTAACCGGCACAATAGGAAAAGAGCAGAAGAAGAAGAGACGATCTATGCACCAACCCAAAACAAGATTTCAGATGGCACGCAAAAGCTTGCTAGTAGTCTATACGCTGAGTTTCGATTCATTTTTGTGACGCGCTCCACAAACTTCACAGAAAAGAAACCAGGATGGCAGAAAGCGGCATCCTGTTTGTTTTCTTTATTTTACAAAACTGCAATGTTTTGTTGTTATTGTGAGTGTAGACAAATAAAAATACCTTTACCTTTTTGAATGATGTCTTACTTGTTTCCGCTGTTATAATAAAACAAATTCATTTGGCATTGTGCCGATTTGTGTCGTGACCCGTGGAAGTCTTACTACTACAGTCAAGTGATGAAATGTGCTTGTCCAGGAAAGGCGAAGCCTCAGGTGCTGCTTCTCTCACCGTCTCCTCATGGAAAGGTGAAGTAGGCTCTTCTTCTCCTTCTCATTCAAGTTTCCGTGATTTCTTAAAAAATCGTAATATTGAACTCATCCACCCACCCATCCATCCATCATTAGGGCTGTAACGGTACATGTATTCATCTTGAATTGTCACGGACAACAAATACAGTCAGTCACAGGCGATCCACATTCTAATCCAGAAGGGGGCGCGTGCGGTAATGCAACACTGTTTGCTAACCAGCACCATAGGAAAAAGAGCAAAAGAAGAAGAGACAATCTATGCACTAACCAAAAACAAGATTTCAGATGTGTCCCACAGAAGAAATAAAGTCATAAAGTCATCTAGCATGGCATGAGGGTGAGTAAATGATCAGAGAATTTTCATTTTAGGGTGGAGTATGCCTTAAATTTATCACAAATAATTATTTTTAAAAATTGTGATAGAAAATGTATCACAAATCATTATGCTTCTGGACCCACACATTAATTCTATAATAAGGAATTTTCCAACCATCAGAGA